>JAADVW010000401.1:0-31295 GCA_023335875.1 Elongisporangium prolatum
ACGCGGCAGGTCGTTGCTCGAGAGAGTCGTGATGGTCGCTGCCAAAGTCGAAGCCACGCCAAGCGAAAGAGCCATCGAGAAGAAGATCGCGGTCTTCATGTTTGGGACTTGAGTTGCTGACGACGTTGAAGGCGAATTGGAAAGTGAGAGTCTGCTTGCTAGTTTGGTTTGGTGTAGAGCTCTTCTGTCTGTTGTTGGGTTCTCTTTTGAGCCCAATGAGCGAAAGCTGATGCAGTTGGACAAAACTTCTGCTTCCACTTTCAGCTTTGGTCGTGCATCAACAGCAGAGCCACAGTTTCAGCCACACAATCTGATGCTTTCTGGAGATTTCAGGGGCTCAAATTGGTCGCACCGTTAAATCCTGAGCTCTCTTGTCGCACTGGTTGGTCGGCGGAATCCACTGGAATGGATTTCGTCGATCGTTTGCGTGGCCTGCAGCGAATCGACTAGAAACTTCATGCAACGCAACTGATAACATGGATTTGTTGTGTGGGATTGGTGGATGGATATCAAAAGGAAGAATCAACCTGTCTTATCTTGGTTAGTCTTACACCAATCGAGACGCTAGCTCATAGCCGCACACGTCTGCTGCATACTGGTTGAGTAGATTCCGAGTCCCTTCTCCTGGATCTTGTCCTCACCTTCCACAAACAACATATTCATGCCCAGAGATCGGTGCCACTCGTTGTGGCAGTGCAGCATCCACACGCCTGCGTTGTCTGTGTTAAAGCGAAGCACCACATAGCCCACATCTAGACAGGCGCCACTGGCATCAGTGTTGCAGGCTGGGACGTTGTACACGTCACGCAGCGTGGCGTTCTTGACGTTGTAAGTGGCCGAGTCCGGAGTGCTCGTGGCATCAGCCATGTGGCCGCTGGCAACAACCCACGGATGGTGGCCGTGCAAGTGGAACGGGTGGTTCTCCACATCCGGATTGATCAGTACGACCTCTGTGTGCTTGCCGTAGTCCAGGGCCCTGGAGACGGACGTGTTGGGCATCTGATTTGTGGTCTCACCACTCGCAATACGATAGAGCACTGGCTCCATGGGCATTTCATATGAGACGAGCTCTCCATTGTCAACAGACACGAAGGCCAATGGGCCAGCGGCAGTGGTCACCATCTTGAACTGGACGCTGACGACCTGCTCCGCCTCGACAGGCAACTCTGAGGGGTTTAAGTTCACGAAGGCGTAGTCGTCCACAGTCACGATAGTATCCCAGTCTGACGTCGTGGGCTCACCAATGTTGTCGTCTTCAGCTGGGCCATCGTAGCACGCGGCCTTGTCGTTCTGGTACTCCACAATGGCCAGTCCGTTGGGGTTGAAGCCTGGAGCCAACATCTCTTCAGTGAAGAAGGACCAGGGAAGACCGTGGGGCGACGTCGCACGCATCCAGAAGAGGTTCACAGAGCTTTCGACCCCCACAGGATTGGCCTTCACAATCAGATCGTACCGCTGGCCCACCTTGATGTGGATGCTGTTGAGCAGATCCGATGTCTCCACCGGTCGGCCGTCGGCTGAGATCACACGGAACTGGTGGTTGTCGATGCTGAAGTGGAACGTGGCGAAGGCGCCCATATTGAACAGGCGGATGCGGTACGTGTCGCCGCGTTTGAACCTTAAGCGGCCCAGCGGCTGGTTATCGGAGCACGGATGTGCTCCGTCCGCGATATCCGAGCAGTTGAAGCGCCCGAGATGGTTGATTAGGACCGAGTTCCAGATGTAAGACCCGTCCTCATGGTAGTCGTTGAGCATGACATTGAGATCATGGTCCACGGTCTTCTCGATAGCCGTCAGGTCCTCCGGAGCCTCGTGGACGATGAGAGGGGCGTGTAGGCCGTAGACGTACTGGGATTTGTCATGGCCGTGCCACCAGTACGTACCGGCGTGGGCTGGCTTGAACCTGTAGTGCGTCGAAGCCCCATGCACTGCGTGACGCCGGAGAACCGTCCTGGTCCGGTGATGTGGCCTGCGGGATGCCGTGCCAGTGCAGACTGGTGCCGGTGTCGAGGTCGTTGGTCACAGTCACTTCGATCGTGTCGCCCAGCGTGATCTCAATGAGGAACTCGTGGGCTGGACGGCCGTTGATGCCGATGACTGGGCGAGACACGCCGTCGAAGGAGGCATTGAACTGCGTCACGTGCCAGTCGAAGGACACGACCTTGGCGGCAGCGAAGGACGAGCTCCAGCTGCAGAGAGCCACGAAGGCCGAAAGTCCAAATGCGAACGACGTGCGCATCGCACAACTGGATGAACCGGAGTCTTGAGAGACACAAACGTGCTTAGGCTGCTTGTGTAGTGCACTGTGAAATGCGGAATGAGCTGAGAGTCTCCGTCCCTCTGTCGGGACAAGTCGTGAGGCTGTTGAAGCGAATCCATGCGCGCACCTAAGGCCCTGCGCGACGTAACACGCGTGGGTTACGAAATAGATATCTGCCGCAATCGGATTTGTGAGCTGGGTCAAGGTAATCAAGGGAGATGGGCTGATGAGTTCAGTAGTGCTGAGTTCAAGTGAGGTCTGAGGCAGACTAATAGAGCACATGTTCAGAAGAATGGTCTTGGGCATAGGGCGGCATCAAAGCCTTTTTACTATCATTTCGAATGAGAAATCAACTGAGATAAACTCAAATCTATTTAGTACTTCCATCTGAAGAGAATGAGGTCGCTGTCACACGCAACTTCTACATGCTTTCAGTTGATTCATCTCTGAACTCTTCCAGGCACTGAACATTCGTAGCAGGCGCCTACAAATGGACGAGAAGCCTTTCGCTTTGACCCTCACAGACGTCGGGAAGAGCACGAAATCCATTTATCATGGATAAGTGGAAAAATCCGACAGCGTAGACCGCGCATTTTCCTCAAGAAACTGTCATACTGCAAGGCGATGCGTGCGCCAGAGCTGTTGGCGTGTCAAGCCGGCAAGAAGAGCCACATGAACTGTCGGGAACAACGTGGGCGAAAGCGGAACTGCGAACGGTTTAGGCTGTGGGGTCCAGTCATTGAAGCGTAGCAAGTACGAGTTGCTGGCCTGAATCTCCTTGATGCGTACTGGGGAAGCTATATCTATGGGTGAGCAAACAATGCGAGCAACGACCTGGTACGAATACGATTCCAGCGCTTTCATAGCTGCAATATCGCGTCTGGATGGAATAAGCGGAAGTGGCGTGGGCATTGGTGCTGCTGCTGCTGGTTGCCACTGCCAGGTCTGCGACTGCCTGTGGAACGAGATGTTCTGGATATTGTGAAGTTGAGAGCCGCAGCATTCGATCCAGTGCTCAGTGGGTACATAAGCTCTGGTCTTGGTCACCACGTCAGATGAGACGCACTTGAGTAACTGCACCACGCAGTCTCCGGACGCGAGCGACCGCACGATGCACCCAACTTGAACGTTGTCCCGCGGGTCAATCGATGGAATTCTAGGATTACTACCATCCACACAAGCAAAGTACACGAATGACGAGTGTTCCGAGACGCCAGTCTTGAGGCATTCGAGGCTGGAGATGATAGCAGCTGCTAGTGGCTGGATCTGTGGAGTATGATCTAGTCGCTGGACTGTCGCAGTCGCATCATGTTTCCGTAGCGTTTGCAGCGCAAGCTCTTTCGATGGCTTTATGGGCTTGGCATGAGGTCGAGGGGGAGACACTGGCTGGATATGAGTGACCTGACGATTGGATTTTGAGATCGAGTTCAGGATTCGAGAAAAGGATACCGCAATCGACTCTCCCGGCTCAAACGCCTTCGGTCTCTTCAATGATTGCTGTGGCGTGTATGGGGCGGAGTTGATCCCAGGCGACAGACCAGCGCTCCTAATTCTCTTCGCCTTTTCACTTCGGGGAGCTCTCTCGACTTCTAACTTGATCAACGAGCGACTGCTTTCATCAGCCATTACCATCCTTGAGCGATTCCTTGGAGCTATTTGGCTGTGTCCCACAGCTTCCGTTAGCCTGGTTGGTGCGCATGGCGTATAGTTTCCATGCTTTGTGGCGAAAGCAAAAGTCGATTTGGTGAGCGCTCTAGACCGATTCTGTTGTCCGCGTTCTGACTGCAAAAGCCAGCGCATCAGAGGCTCACACTGCAATAGCAATTGGTATTTGGGTCGCTACTTGCCTGCTTCTTGATCTGCAGGAGCAGCACCTCAATGGAGCCAGGCACAGCATGCGCCAGATCCTCCTGGTGCTTGAGCGCGATCTCGCATTTGATCCGCCTGAGCACCTTTCCTACAAGATAGAAGTCAGTCCAGTGCTGCTACGATTGCCTTCAAACCACAGCCGTACGATTGAGCGTCTCCCAGTTGCTCAGCTTCTGCTCCAGTCTGTGCGTGGAGGGATAGTTGTGCAGCTGCACAAAGGCTGGATGCAGTTGCGCCAGAAGCTCTGCCAGCAGCGCTTCCGTTGCAGACGCTTGTTAGAAACCCACAGAGCCACTGCTCATGCCGCTGGATCTCTCACCTGCATCGCTGAAGTCTCTGGCGATGTGTCTCGTGGGCCGAGAGAGCTCGAAGCCGTCCACCCACGCGTGCACGCCGTCCATCGTGTGCTTCTGATCTGCATGCGGCTTTTTGAAATACCTGAGCTAAAATTAGACCAAGAGTACCACGTTTAACGGTACCCTGAGCCCTTTTTGGGCAACTGGGTCGCACCTGCATCCTGCAACGCTAAAGGCAACTTCAAGGTTTCCTCGGAGGAATGAAAGCGAGCATGAGGTTCTCTCTCTCTCTATGGACAGAGACGCATGGAGAAGAGGAAAGAGAGATGATAGTGTCTATCTGTCTGTCTGTGGCTTAGGAGGAGCGTCACTGTGGCAGTGGAGCAGTCGATGGAAGATCCACTGCCAGAAACTCTGGTCACGCCTCCGCTGGGCGTGAGTCTGGCCAACGTGACGATCCGAAGACGCAGGAACAAGCGCCGCCGCTTCGGACTCCATGGCTCTCCACCTGAGAACTTTACAGAGGAAGACCAAGCGATTATCCAGCACTTTGACTTTGCGCAATGCCAGGACGAGGAGATCTCTTGGCTTGAAGACAAGGAGAACTGTCCTGTCGGTGGAAATAACACCCGTGACAGCAAAGAGGTACTCTACTGTGAGATGCCCATTGGCAGTCTTTTGACCATGACCCGTGAATGGTTTGCCTCTGTCGCCAGCCAGCGCACAGCAAACGCGCGATCTGCTCAGCCAAGAAGAGACTGCTGACTGCTGCACAGCCAATCGGCTCTAAAGAGAGACCGCGACGCAGAAAGCCCCAGCTTCCTCTTCAAAACGCCTGCGTCCTCACTTCGCCCTTAGACGGACGTTCTGCTCAAGGCAGAGCCCGAAGTCTTCGCGCTGCTCGCATCAGCAAAAGAAGCCACAGTACGTAACCTCTGTGACGATGGCTGGCTTTATGGTGAGTGACGAGTGTCTGTAGTTCCTGCAGAGACCGAGACGCGTAGTCAGAAATCCTCCAAGTGTGTCGCTCCGCTCTGTGGTCTGCAGCGTTTATTCGGCGGCTGATCCGTCAGCTCAAAGGTGGAGTAATGGGTTCTTCGTGTTGGATTTATATACGCAGTCTATCTAGGAAAGAACACAGCTGCCTCTGGACTGCTTTGATCGCGTTCGCCGCTGCACGATCGCTCCGTTGTGTCGACTCTGCTCCGAGGCGTTGGACGCCTCCTCTTCCTGCTCGGCGATGATCATGGTCTCGCGCAGAGAGCTGCCATTGTGTAAACCTGTCGCGACGGAGAAGTTGGACACGAAGCTCGCGCGCTCGATCGTCGACTCGCCGCCTTCGGTGGCTTGGCTGCCGTTGTCACTCACGTCATCAGACACCACTGTGCTGCGATCTGTTGTCTCTCCGCGCAACCTCATCATGAGGTCGATCATACTGGGCCCGACTTGCTCCAGTCGCAGTGTCACGCGTCCGTGGTATTCCAGCTCCAGTATCCGCAGCTACAACCAAGCATCAGCCTCGCAAAGCCCCCAAGCCGACTACACGTGTACGTACCTGCTCGATGTAGGCTCTGCGCGGAGCACTCGCTGGGCGCTTCTGAAGCACGTGCTTGTACGCGCGCTCGAGCGTCCACTTGGCCGTGAGCATGAGGTACGTGATGCATCCGACGACGCTCTCGTTGTTGCCGTGCGTGCAGAACACGAAAACCGTCTTGTGCTGCTCCAGCGCCTGCTGAATGAGGTCGTTGGCCTGCAGCACGCGTTCCTTGAAGGTGGCGTAAGCAAAGTCGTCGTCCAGCTCCACGCGGCCGAGCTCGACTGCTGGGTCTGCCACGTCCACCGACTTGTCCGTGTCTCTCTTGCGCGGGTTCTCCATGTCCAATAAATACGAAACGTGCAAGTGCTTGAGCAGCGGCGCGTCGTGCGCATGCAGCACCGAGCCCAGTAGCAGACCTTCTTCGATTACGCCCGGCAGGTCCAGTCTACAAAGCAGCACCGGCAGGTGAGTGTGTCGCCATACACAGAGCAGCTGGACAGCACCAGTGTATACAGCACCTGTCCTCTGTGTTGCCCTGGGCCACAGCCGCGTCATCGTTGCAAGGGAGCTCCATCTATTGCGTGTCCAGCGGGTCAGCGTGTGATGTGCCGAAGCGCTGGGGACTCGTCTCGACGGGTCGATGACGTCCGCGACCCATTTGACCTGCTTGGCCAGTTCGCTGCTCAACCGGCACGGGTTTCATCTGACCCGACCCGTTTGCAGCATGTCGCCCAGCCTCAGCCAGTCCATCCCTGTGAAAACGAATTCGTGTCCTCTCTGTGCCTCTTGGGCCATGCATCCGATCCTGCAATGGGATCTGCGCTTCGTGCGCTGGATGGTGCGCTGTCCTCAGGTGCGTGGTCGGTCTCTGGTCTGTTCGGAGGCTGATGACTCACGCGTGGCATGCTTCCAGGCGTGTCCGTGGCTCGGCCGCCTGCTGCAGCGCACGACATCGCGGTATCGCACGCAAGACCTCTCGCTGCTTCTCTGGTCCGATTTCTGTACTGCAGTGCACTGTGCGTCTGATAACGACTGAGGCGTGGCTCTGGTGCATGCAGGCTGGCTTTCCTGCTGCTCATGGCGGAGCTGGGCAAGCCGTTCGTGTGGATCTGCGTAGCCAATCTGCTGGGCGTGCTGCTGTTGCAGACGCTGTTGCAGGTGGACCGACCGATTGACGTGGAGCCGTCGCTACTTGGAGATCGCTCATGCATCGATCCGGACACGTGGGGCTTCCCGTGTGTGGACACGCACATGTCGGTTGTGGTGCTGTTGCCAGCTGCCATGCAGACGCAATCGCTCTGGATCCAACTGGTCATCGCGGCAGTCGCAGTGTACATGTCGCTGACCAAGCTTTGGCTGGCGTCCCGCTTTCTGACGCAAGTGATCGGGAGCTGGCTCACTGGGTTCACGGGTCTGCTGCTTGGGAACCACGGCCACGCCAAGCTCGTGGCCTACAAGCTGCCGTGGATGTGTCAGTAAGTCCTGCTTCTTGCTGTCTCAACGCTCAGCTCCTAACGCCTCGTTGCGTGTGGCTAGCACGGCAGCAGTCATGGGGCTCATAGCGCTGGTGGCTCTGGTGGTTGGCACGTGGGTCGAGAACAACGAGAGCAGGCTGTGGGGAGTGCCCAAGAGCGACTATCTCGAGGTGCTGGGCAGTATAATCAAGTCGGACGGACCCGCGGCTGCTGTGGATGGCCGTCTCGTGGATGAAGAGCCCAAGGACGACGAGACAAGCGACTCGGGCAAAAGAGATTCATTCTACTTCCTGATGCGCGACATGCGGACGCGGGCGCAGCTCCAGCAGCAAGTAATGAGGAGCAGGACGGCAGTGCGGCCAGCAACTCTGACTCGCTAGCGGCGCAGTGCCTGATGCACTTCGGCACGCATGGCCTTGGATACTCGCGGGAGAATGGCGCCGTTCCCTATCCAGACGTTGATGGCGATGGCGGCGTTGGATGACAAATGCGCTACGGCAGGGCCGACAGGAAGCGTCTTGAGTGTCTCGTGTGTGGCCAACTGCTCGAAGCGAACGTGGTGCTTGGCATCCACCAGCGTCACAAGGTCCGGTAGGTCTATGGCCAGAGTGCGTGTGGAGAAGAACGAGTCAATAAAGCCAAGGGATTCCTCCGACGGGCGATAAAACGTCTCGCCCTTTTCCGTCACCTTGACAAAGACCTTGAGACCGGTATTGACGATCTGTTGTGTCCACAAAAGAGAGATCAGTCTCGCGTGAGGTTACAAACCCAACAGGTCAAGTACCTCAAGCGCATCGCCCACAAGACAGGCGGCTGCCGTGGACTCGTCAACGTAATTTACATTCGTGGCGCCATCGGAACGACACCAGAGACGATCCTGTGACGCAACGAGAATGAGCTCAGAGTGAAGAAGCGTGTAGAGGCAATGCAAACCTTGAGCGTCGCGTCTGTGATGCCGTAGAACTTGTGGATGCTCTGCCATACGTCGTCGCCAATGCGGCGATAGAGAGTTTCGCGTGGCTTTTCACCTGCAGTCTTCCTTGTGGACGCGGCAGATTCCGTACGAGGCTTCTTCGCTGGAGGGGCGTCAGTGGAAGGCGTGAACTCTGTCTCCGGCACGTACTGCGTGCAGTGCTTCATGTAGTGGCCCTTGCCCAGGCACAGCTTGCACACGTATTCGGACGGCGGCGTCGTGTCGACATCCTCCTCCAGAGGCTCCAGACCCTGCTGTTGGTCGCCCGGAAGGTCCCGGGTCTTGCGCAGCACAGCGATGAAGAAGCCGCCAGAGTTCTGGTCCGTGGGAACGAGTCGCAGCGCGTTTTTCAGAATGCCGGCCTCGGTGTCTGAGGTCGGAGGGAACATGGACCGCAAGAGCCGATGGCCTCGCAGCTCCGACGGCAGGCCGTCGTACGACGCGAACCAGTCGTGCAGCATGTCCTCAGTCGTCGTGGCTTCGGCACCAGGCGCGGCCTTGAACAAGTGGCCCTTGTTGGTTGATCGAGACTTGGAGCGCCAGCCAACAGGCCACGCTGTGCGTCCAGGCCGTGCCACGAGGTCTGGAAGAGTCTTGGAGACGTCCACGAGCTCCAACGCGCCGCCAGCTCGACGCAGCACTTCGCCCACGACGGCTTCGTTCTCGATGGGATTGAACGAGCAGGTCGAGTAGACCATGACACCACCGACCTTGAGGAGCGCAGCACCGCGCATCGCGAGCGCCAGCTGCACCGGATGGAGTGTGAGGCCTTGGCCGATGTGCCACTCCTTCCACAGCGCCTGGTTCTTCCGCAGAGTGCCATCGCCACTGCATGGGACGTCGCACAGCACGCGGTCGAAGACGTTGGTGCTCTGGAGCTGGCCGTTCTCGTAGAGACCGGGGAATGTGTCACCACGGCCACACGTGACCACTGCATGGCGCAGCGTGTTGCGGGTCAGCCGGTGCACCAGCATGTACGCGCGCTTCTTGTCGAGGTCGTTGGCCACGACCATTCCCTGCGCGTCACTGGATGCCGCCAATAGGAAGTCCAGCACCTGCGTCGTCTTGGAGCCAGGCGAGGCGCACATGTCAAGCACGCGATGGGCGGGCTTCACGTCCAGGAAGAGCACAGGCAGCATACTCACGGCCTCCTGGCGATCGATGGTGCCGTTGTCTGTGTGCTGCAGCAGCCAAGAGTGGAACGCTTTGACTTGTTCGTGCGTGGGCGCTGGACAGGAGAGAGACAGAGATGAGAGTGAGCTCTAGAGAGCGCAAGGGGAACAAGACGCTGCCTACCGCTTTTGGAGAGCGCCACGCGACCACAGTCCACCTGCCAGGCCACGTGTGGCAGTGGGTACCATGCGATGGGTCTAGCCATTCAGGGCTCAGTTAGAGGGGTGCAAGTGAAACATTGCGCTGCATCAGACTCACTTGGGCGGGTTCACTGGCGTGTCGTTATGGGCGAACGTGTCAGTCGGGAACTGCAGATCCTTGGCTAGCATGGTCTTGGCGCTGCAGTGTGCAAGCGACGTGAGATCCACTGCCTCCGTCCAGACGCCGTTGGCGCACGAGGCTTACTGTTCGGCCTCAGGGCGGTGCAAATTCAGTCGGAATGAGACCGGCAGCGGCTCGTGCAGCAGCGTCATGAGTGCTGATAGCTCGTCCTCATTGGCCACGGCCGCCGTTTCGCGCTATTGTCACGAACACAGACGTCAGAGACTCATGGACACACACGCGGGCAAGGAACCACACACCAGATACTCTCGGAAGCTCTGCTTGTACAGCTCTAGCGTCGGCTTGGCTGGCTGCTCCATGGTGGCCATCAGTCAGTCCTGTACCCTTTCAAAATACAGTAATAAAAGAAGACAGACCTCAAGTATATTCTCAGAATAAAAAAAATGCAGTTTGAGTCTTCTATTAAGGTCGCTCCCATCGTTGGAGGCTGAGGTGGATACTGAAACCAAGTGAAACTACGTCAGTTCACGAGTCAGAGCAATAAGTCAAAGCGTACCCGTCGGAGAGGCTGGAAGTGCTGTACGTGAGTCTGGGGAAGGCGTGAGACCACTTGGGGAAGAAGGCGTCGGCGTCTGGAACGCTCTGGTGCACGCGTGTGAGCAGACACGAGTCCGTCTGCGGATGCAGCAGCGCCTCCTCGTACAGCTGCTGGCCGCCGCCCACAAAGGCTCGCTGACACTGCGCGTATCTTGGGTGGGAAGCTGCCAGTTCCAGTGCCTGGTCCAGAGAGGACACCACAGCCACCATAGGCGACTGGGGGGCACATGCCGCGTCTTTCGCCCAGGAGGAAGAGACTATGATCGTGTGGCGGTTTGCCACGGGCACACCAAAGTCCGCGAAGGACCGTCGGCCCACGATCAGCACCTGGCCCTGTGTGGCCGTGCAGAAGAACGACCAGTCGCACGGTAGCGACCACGGCAGGTTGCCTGTGCGTCCGATGCCTCTCTCGAGAGAGCACGCAGCCACAAGCGACACGGGCATCCGTCCGCTTGGAGCCATTCGGATAGTATTCCTGAGACCTAGGATTGTGTGGTCCACCGTGTTTTCAGCACTGTGATGGCACTGTTATGCAGCACAGGCTGGTGGTCATCTTCAATGGGAAGCTACAGATACAAAGTCCCCATCGTAGTAATGCGCAGAGCCTGTCGATACCGTAGGAGTGAGAATCGTCTGGATTCAGTTGTCACATCATGGGTCCAGTGTCTCATGAACTGACTCGACCATGATGACCAAGACACATGGATTGATTGGATGGAGCTGCTTGAATTGGCATGACTCCGACCGACGGCATGGTTTCGCCCTCGGTCTTGCTATTGCTACATGTTAAAATCATAATTAGAATACTTTGAACAACTAACTCCCCGTCGTCAAGGGCTCCGTCACGCTCCCAGCCAACGCCAAAGAAGGCGGAGTAGTAACAGGAACGGAGACTACTGCAGATGCTGGCTTGGACACCACCACATCAGAAGGCGTAGCTCCAGCAGCAGACGCCTGAGGCTCTTCAGGCTCGGCGCTGGCGACTGGAGGTGCAGGAGACGACGCTCTGGACGAAGCATTGGCGCTTGAGCGCGTCGATACGACCTCCAGCAACCGCCGCGTGAGCTGTACGGACGGCAGGTCCTTGTTCACGAGGTAGACGAACTTGAGGTCCTGGAACTTGTCGGACGTGGGGTAGATAAGCGACCGCAGCAGCTGCGCCGTTTCGGGATCCAGCACGCCGTCGTCCTCCAAAAAGCAAAATTTGAGATACATTTCCTTGCGGATGTTGAAATGCAGATCCACGAACGAGTTGAGGTGGATCCGCTCCTTGGACGGCGATGAGGAGGGTCCGCCGGGGCCGGACGCTGCAGGTGCAGGGTCCGACTTGACGCGCTTGTTCTCCTTCTTGGATGCCGTGGCGCGACTGGGCTTGCTGTTGCTCGCAGGCTCGACAAAATCGCCCCCGATGGACTGCGTCGCGACCTCGCGCAGGATGTCAAAGGCGCTCAAAGGACCTCGACCGCCCGTCTTCATCGGGGGCGGCAGACTGCGAGAGGACGAAGACGGAGCCGTGGCCCAGCCACTGTTCTTGATCGGATTCGCAGCCAGCGCCAGTCGAGGAAGAGAAGGCAGCGACGGCCGATCGTGCTCCAGTTTGACGAAGACGTTCGAAGAGGAGGTGGACGACATGGCAACGCGGCTCTTGGATCTCGCAGGCGACGAGTCCAGCATCGTGAGCGTCGCGACATTCCGCTGCATGGACGAAGACGCGCTGGGCTTGTAGGTCGGTCGTTCTCGCTCGCGATCGCTTCCGCTTCCGATCTCGGGACTGTTAAGGAGCGCCGAGACCGAGTTGGCTGGTTTGCGTCGCGGCTGCGCGGCTTTCTCCATGGACACAACAGATGCTGACGGCTTCTTGTCGCTGGCCACAGCTTTCGTCGCGTTGCGCTGAGTCTCAGATTCCGAGGCGACAGCTGAAGCGGAAGCTTCTGATCGCTGCGGAGACGAGTGAGCCGTCGTCTTGGGGCTCTTGGCACTTTCTTCTGTTGCGGGCGGGTCGGGGGATTTGCTGCGCTTGTTACTGATGGGCGCAGCTGGTGCCGCCGCCTTTTTAGCCACAGACGAAGTCGAATCAATCGAGAGAGACCGCTTACGCTTGCGCTTGATGCCGCCGACGTCATCGCGATCAGAGTCCGCCGCATTTGAAGAGGGGCGGGAGCTGGACTTGGTCTTCTTGGGCTCTTCCGACATACTGTTCTTGCGACTGGAGGAGCTCTTGCTGCTGTTCGCAAGCGCCGTCACCGTCTTGTTCTTGGGCCGCGTGCCGCCGCTGTGATAGATACGCGCGTCGTCGATACACGCGGGACAGACGTATGTGGTGTCCTTGAATCGCCCGGAGCTCTTGATGGGTGGCAGGCAGCCGATGTGGAACCACTGGTTGCAGCAGTCGCACGCCAGACTCTCGTTAATGCGCTCGTCGTCCATGGCGTACCAGTTATCGAAGGACTTGCTCCAGCGGATGAAGTGAATCTTCACGCGCTCGTTCTTCGTATCCACATCTGAGATCACGGCGTTGTACAGCACCTCCTCATTCTCCACCAGGACCGACTCGTTCACGTGGAAGCCGGAGTCGTCGTCCTCTCCATTGCCGGCGCTGAAGGGCGTGCGGCAGCTGCCGCACTTGGCCGTGACGCTGTTCGAGTTGTCCGGACGCTCATCGCCATCGCTGTCTTCGTCGTCATCCGCATGCTCCACCTCGCAATTCTTGCAGCAAAAGCCGTTGAGCGCGTTCACTTTCTCATCGCACAAGCGAGCGCACTTAGTGTGGTATCCATGGCCGCACCACTCGCAGAAATGCTCGCAATGGGCGCGTTCGCATTGGACACAAGGTCTCTGGCTCTTGCGGTAGGCCACAAAGTCGCATACCTGGCAGCCTGTGGTCACGAGCTTCTTGTGGGCAGCCGTCCAGGCGGCACCAGTAGCTCCCTTGGCTCCTGTAGCACCCACAGCCAGTGAGGACTCGACCAGCGTCATGTTGTTGCCACACTGTTCGCACTCTTTGCCACTGGAGGACGACGAAGGAGTGGACGCCGAGGAGCTGGTGGGCGACGGCATCTGCGGAAGCACCACTGGCTCTCGTACTGAAGCGGAGGCCGCCATTCTCCGAGGAGACGCCTTTTTCTTACGACGCTTCTTGCAGGCGGCGGATGAGGCCGGGGCCGCCGGGCGCGGGGGTTTGGCCAGTCGCCCCATGCGGCTGGAGTTCCTGTTGCGAGCGGCCGGCGAAGGATTTTTCAAAAGTGAGAACATTCAAAGGGCAACCAGACCGCAGACCGGGAGCTGGACCGGTCCTGGAGGGAAAGGGGACAGGCGGGACCGCGGTCCAAACTGGCCAAACACTCGGCCACTGTCACAACTCAGAGGGGGAAGGGATCTTTGAGCTGTGGGACCGTGGCACGCAAAAGTGTTGACCGAAACGTTGAACAAACGTGAAAGATCGGCGCAGTGGGCTCTCTGGGAATTTGTATGCCGACTTGCGCATCCTGCAAAACGGCTGATTCCAGATGGATTGGGATCTTTTGCAGGTCACGGTACCGCAGCTGCAGCGACACGCACAGCGCATCGATTGCAGTCTGGGATTTTAGAAACGAGCACGGCATCCAATACTGTGGAATCTAATACCCTCTCCAAAACGATTGCATTCCGAACCTCAAGCCAAATGGGGATGGTGACTCGTCTGAGAAGCGCAAGATGCTGATGTTGGGCACCACTGAACGGCGGCGGCCGGTCGCTCTCGAGAGCGACGAAGACGAAGACGCACAGCAGGAGCGGATCCGCCAGCGCTATCTAACTCGCTGTGCTGCGTCCACCTTCTCTACGTCGCCCTCTCGTCAGATCAATCTGCACTCGTACGCCACGCCGTCGCAGAGTCGCTACGCGGAGACCAAGATTGGCGGCCACGCACTCGACCACAAGCGCATCATCGACGACAATGCTGCTCGTGTTCGTAGAGCTCTGCTGCTGGCCTCAGCTGCTGAACTCATGGCCACGCCACGGCGTTACGAAGGCGCTCGTCAGTCGCGCTCGTACGAGATCGCCAAGCACGACGTGCTCGTGTACTCGTGTGTCAAGATCGGTGGCCATGCGCTGGACCACGTGCCTTTTGTGAACCGCGGCTTACCGTCCCGCCCACTGCTCGGGTATGTTCCTCTGCTGCAGCGTCCCTTTGATCCACCCAGCTACGCATCTGCTGCAGCCACACTGTTCCCAGCGACGGTCTCACTGTTCGATTGCAGTCGCTGTTTGCGCATGCGCCAGTCGGCCTGCGTTCAACTCTGCTGCGGCCATGCTGTCTGCGCATCTTGCGCATCGTCTCGCTCCATTCGTCACGTCGACAGAGGCGCTGTGTGCTATCTCGACTGCTCCCAATGCCACGAATTTGTGGCCATTGAGGCCGTGCGCTTCCCCAATTATGTGCTGCAATTGTCGCGTCCGCCGGCTCGAACACTTCGAGAACTGGCGTACATGGACTCCTCAACCTATGTGGACCATGAGCCAACACTGAATCCCAGTGAGCTGTCGGCTGGGTGGACGTACGCAGGAATAGTGACTGCGCTGGCCTTTGCGGCCGGTAGACTAGTCAACTGGCGCAGTAACTCCCACATCACGAGTCCAGCGCCTCTTGCGCTGGTGGCAGATGTCAAGATTCTGAACGAAGACGACGATAACCGAGCGCAACTTGTGGCGCGATTGGCTGCGCTGGCGTCGATGCCCGGCCACTCGGATTCGGCTGATGATGGTCTAGCACGCTGGAACAAACGCGTTCAGGGGCTGCAGCCACCATCCAAGCTGCTGAAGTACTCCTTCGTACGGTCGCTGGGCGTGGGCAAATTCGCAGACGTGATGCTCGTGCGCAACCGCAAGGGCCAGCATGTGGTGCTGAAGGAGAGCGACAAGCTACAGGAGGCTGTGAACGAGATCCATCTGCTGTCCAAGATCCGCAGTCCACAGGTCGTGCGCATTTTCCAGTACTTTGTTGAGGAGATCGCGCATCGGCCGTTCGTGTACATCGAGATGGAATTCTGCGACCGTGGAGACCTGAAGACTCTACTCAGCAGCCATGTACGTTGCTGTTTCATGTCGACGTCAGTTCATCCATCATTGACTGGAGTATTTGTATGGCAGGGCCCTTTGGATGCTGCCATGTTTGAGTCAGTCTTTCGTCAGCTCTGTATGGGGTTGATGGAGATCCATCGCCATGGCATCATCCACCGAGATCTCAAGCCAGGCAACGTGCTCCTCACCGTAGGCGGCACTTGTGCAGCCGTGTGGTGGTTGGATCTCTATCTAACTCACTCTCTTGCCTTAGACGGACGGTTTGGCCAAGATCGCAGATTTTGGTGTCTCCACGTGTCTCGAGAGCGCTCTGGAGACCCACCACGCAGCAGGAACACTCGCCTTTATGGCACCAGAAGTGCGGCGCTTCTTCCTAGGAGAAGACGTGAGTTATGGCGCCACCGCCGACATCTGGTCGCTTGGTGCGCTGGCCGTGGCCATGCTAACTGGGGACCCAGAGCCTCGCGTGGCCACGCGCCCAGTAGACGACATCGTCGACAGCCTCAGAGAACGAGGCATCACGGCCAAGTACCTTGACATCGTGGCCAAGACGCTACAGCCAGAGCCCTCAGATAGACCGTCGCTGAAGGAACTTCTGAATGCGATTCCGTCGCACAAGGCGCGTCTGTAACACCATTGTATCTATTTTATTACCGCCATCTATTGTGTAGCCATTTGGGTCATGTGCAGAGACAGGACAGCGACTCGTATCTCTGGCGCTTGACTCAGACACCACGGGAACTGGACGCATCTCATCGTACTCACTCAGCAGCGATGACATGTCGTCAGCTCTACTGATTCTGCCGTCTATTGATGAGAAATCTGAAGTTAAGGTGATCAATTGAAATACGAATTCAGTCTCTCTCATGAAGTCTCTCGTTCAGGTGCTGGTGGCCACGAAGGCATCGAGCCACTCCAAGACGGTCTGCTTGTTCTTGTGTTCACCAAAGTCGGACAGAGCGCATCGCAGCAGCTCTAATTGCGTCTCAGAAGCCGTAAAGAGGCGCTTCTTGATCGCCATACGCTTGGCATCGTCAATCACTCCGTCCGCAAACAGCTGCGCGAGCGTGTCATAGATCACAGTGCCATTGACGACGCTGGTGTCATTCGCTGGAGATACCTCGTCGGCCGGTCGAGGACGCTTGAGTGGCGCGTCAACGCCCGTGCTGCCGAATCCGCCGGCGCCTCGCTCCGTTTCCTCAATTTCTTCCACGACAGCGATCTCCGGATATTCGATTCGTTCCAGAATCAGCTGAGCCACACGATCACCACGCTTGACTGTGTGTAGTTAGTTATATTAGATTCAAGCGACGAGCACCAAGCTAACGCACCTTCGAAGTCCTCATCAGCGTGGTTGAACAGGATCACGCCCACATTTCCTCGATAGTCAGCGTCTAGACACAGCACGTTAATACTCGTAAAGCGACCAGGCCAAATCTCCACTCCTACCGATGACGCCGGCTCCAGTGTCAATAAACTTCTTCCATGCCAGACCCGAGCGTGGCGCTAAGCAGCATGAGATCAAGTCAGATCCTACGCATCACCCGAAGCGCTCAGTCACTCACCGACACGCGCGTAGGTGCCCTCGGGGGTGGCGATGGCCAGATCGGTCTTGACGAGCGCCTTGCCACGAGCAGGCACGACGGCGTCGTAGGCGCTGGAAAGGTCGAAACCGGCGGCCAGAGCTGAGCCGCGCACAGGCAGGATGGCCAGCTCCGTGAGCTTCTTGACGCGCAACACACTGCCGCTGGAGGTCATTATCTCGGCTCTTGGAGGGCGATTGGCTACTGAGCTCTTGCAGCCAATGGCGCCAAACGGTGCCGGTCATGGAAAGCGCGGGAGACAAAATCACACACGTTGATTGGCTGAAAGCAGAAATATTGGAGCTTGCTGATTGGTTAGATCGATATCCTAAGACCCTGACTCCGCACCAACAGCTATTTTTAGGCGTAATCAGATCGCATGCGGATCCCAAACGCCAGGCAACAGAGCGGAAGCGAACATGAGCGGCGAGATGTCGGCATCGCGTTCGTACAGATGCGGTCGCCACAAAGCCAGCAGCTCTTGCGCCACGCTCTGCCAGGCCTTGTACTCTGCCTGGTCCGATCGTACGGCAACACGCAGACCCAACGCTGTGCCCATCTCTCGGAAGAGCAGGCGATGGTGCAATGGGAACGAAGGCGATAAATGACCTCGCTGTACTAGTAATCCAATGCTCGCGAGTCCAGCTGAACGAAGTGTCTTGGTCCAATGCTCATGTGGGAACCACTCGCTGAGCCACAGTGCCTCACCAGCATCCAGAGGGTCCTCTGACGTCGCGAATGTCGGCAACTTGCGGTCCACGAGCGCCTGCATGTCGTTGATTTCTCGTCGCAAGACGTTGGGTTGATCGCTCTGCCGTTGCAGCAAGCGGTACGTCACAAGGCCATCGAATGGATCCAGATTGCCTTCACTTGACACCAACACGTGCTGCAGATCCACTGATAGCTTCCAGACCATGCGCAGCGGCCGACCGGAACGGCCTCGGACGACAAACCGGTCGTGCACTGACTTTGCCAGGTGTATAGCCCAGCGCGTATAGCGGGGGTCCTTGCGAGCGATAGCCATACGGCTGAGTGCGAACATCCACTTCGTCAGATAGTGGAAGTACTGCCCGTCGTCATCCTCCTGCTCCTTGCCAATGCGCAGTCCGCCCAGCGTAGGCTCGCTTTTCGTGGCCGAACCCAAGCGCGTGTTGGTTCCACGCAGGCAGCCCAATTCGCAATGCACAGCATCGATCAGTGCATCCGCTTGGTCCAGATAGCGCTCGTCCTTCTGCCCCTTGGCATCGTAGAGCGACAGGAAATTGCACACGCCAAACGCATCACTCCAGAGGTACCGACTGCAGCGATTGCTGAAGGCCTTGGGTCGCCAGTCTACGCATGTGAACGGTCCGTAGACACGCTCCAGGATCTCTTCCACTGCGCTGGCCGCCATCGTGTTTGGAAATGAAGAGCAGCGGACTCGGCCGTTGGGTGGCGTCGTCCTGTCCCAAGCACGAGAAAGAGAGAAATGGCGACTGCAGCGACCAGGAGCCATGCGTTAGAGCCGTTAGTACAGGGAAATTAAGCAGTTGTAGATTGAAAAATGGCTCTAACGCACAATAACAGCGACCTAAGTTCAGCCGAAGAGCACGCGCTGCAGCAGTTCCGTAAATTGGGCGCCACCAGCGTCGTCGTCACCCTTGACCGTAGCACGCAGCACACGTTCGGCCTTGTCAACCAGCGTCTCAGCCAAGTAGAATGCGCCCTGCACATCTTGCGCATAGAAGAAGAACTTGTACTGCGGACCCACATCGCCTGAGGCCATGGTCAGAATGCCACGGGCAGCGAAAGCCTTCTCGATCTCGCTCTGAGGCGGAATCTGCGGAAGCTGTACGGCAGCATTACCCACGACGCGACTCGTTGTCCATTTGCCCTGGAACGACGCAGCATCCAGCACCGGATTCGGCAGCAACTGGAAAGCCTGTGCTGCTGGGGGAGCCATTGGGGCACCGCCACCAAAGTCCATGTCCAGCAGATCCATGTTTGGTGCCTGCTGCTGAGGCGGAGGTCGCTGCATGGCCGGCGGGGCGTTGTACTGTTGCTGGTTGGCGCCGTAGCCTTCGTCCTGGCCGTCGTCTTCTTCGCCTTCCTGGTCCTGATCGTCCTCCTCTTCTTCGTCCAGCACGGCGTTGGCCTGGTGCGTGGGCGGCACGAACAACTCGCTGGGCTTGCCGTACACGACTGCGAGCGTGTTGAACTCCGAGAACAGTCGCTCCTTCAGATCCGACTCGACCATCTCAGCAAAGACTGTCACGGGCTCTTCCAAGCGGAACTGGGTCACGATGGCGGCAGCCTGCTCTGTCGGCTGCTGCTCCAGCAGGCGGTAGTAGCAGAGAGCGCGATCCCGCACATCCTGCTGGTTCGAGTCGTTGATTGCTGCTTGTAGCAGACGACCAAGCATGCTCTGCATCTCGGGCGGGCGCTTGAAGAACAGCTTCATGGACGCACTGAGCAGCTCTAGCTGCACGGCAGGTGAGCTCTCGTCCGAGAATTCGTCAATGAGCTTCTCCAGCACGTACGGCGCGCGTCGCAGGTCCTGGCCAAATTCGCCCAGCATCCACACGACTGCAGCCTTGGCCGGAGCCTGGTGTACCGAGCCAATGATGCGCGGCAGCACCGCGAGCACGTCGTGCCGCTTCTCTGGGTACTTGCGCAGCAGGTCCTTCATGACTACGAGACTCTCGTCGCGCACGTAATCCAGATTCATCTCTAAGAAGTCCACCATAGTGTCCACGATCTGGTCCTGCATGGCTGAGAGCGCCTGAGCCGCGCTCTGCTGGCTGTAGGCATCCGGCGGATAGCCCGGCATCTGCGGCGGCGGCACGGGCAGCGCCGAGAAGTTGGTGCTGACGGCGATGTCTGCGATGGCGCGGATGGACCGCCGCGCCAATTCCTGGTCCACATCCGTGACGTACTCGCTGAGCTCCGTGATGATGTCGGCCACGTTGGAGGCGTCGGCCACACCTGAGAGGATCTCGATCTTGACGTACTTGACGTGCGTGGGCTCGTTGTAGCGGTTGTAGAACTGGCGGTAGTCGCGGTTGAACACAGGGGACGGACGTGTGACCATGAGCAAGATGTGGTGCAAGACACAGAAGTTGAGTTCGTGACTGCCGCCGGCCATGAGCGTGAGCAGCGGCTGGCGCATGCGCTCGAAGACCTGCTCCTGGATGCTCTGATCCATGCGTGCCGTGAGATGGAAGAAGCACTTGGCCGTGCCCAGCACCACGGCACTATTGGACACACGCAGACACTGCTCCAGCGTGTTCATGATGCCGAAGATCTCGTCCTGCGACGCCGGCTTGTAGCGCGCTACGATCTGCAGGATGTTGCACTGGCCCCACTCGTTAAAGTCCGAGATGCGGTTGAGCAGATGCATCACGATGTGCTGGTTGATGGCGATGCCGCCCTCGTCCGCCATGATCTCATTCAGCACCACGAGGCAGTTGCTCACAACCTGCGGGTCGCGGTCTCGGATCATGTTGTACAGCGTATCGATCATGTCGCTCTCCTTGATAAGCTCGGGGTTGAGTGAGTAGACCTTGAGGATGCCGATCACACCCGTCTTGCGCACGTACGCGCTTGTGTCGGTCAGCGACTGCTGCAGCGGATCGTGGATGTATTCCAGGATCGAGTCTAGACGCAGCGAGCACAGCGAGCGCAGCGCCAGCCCGCGCACCATCGGGTCCTCATTGCGGCAATCGTTCAGCAGCGTGTTGATGCACATGATGGCCAACTCCGAGTTCTTCTGCGCGTAGTTGGTAAGGTACAGGTACACCATCTTCTTCGCGATCAGGTCCTTCGTGTCCACACACAGCACCATCTCGCTGAAGAGCCGAGACACGTCGATGCCCAGCGTCATGTACGCGATCACCTTCTTGATGATCTCGCGCTTGCGCTTGAAGTCGCGCTCTACCGTGACCTCCCGCAGCAGCTACACATACACACGTCCTCTCAGTCTCTACGTCTCCAGAGTCTTAGGACCAATGCAAGGCACACGTACGTTCTTGAGCTCGTTCACTTCGCCCTTCTTCTTGTCTGTAAAGTAATTGGGGTTGCCGCCACTGCCGCCAGCAGGGGCGCCGGGGGGCACCATGGGGCCGCCTCTAGGGGGCATCCCGGGGCCGCCCGGCGGTCCACCCTGGGGCGGGTACGAGGAGTTCATGTTGGCCATGCCTGGGAACATCTTGCTCTCGAGCTCTTGCGGATCTGCGAGCAGCTACGTGTCGGACGGCTCCCCCCGCAATCCCACGACCTAGACTAGTGTGCACCACACCAGATACCTATGACGGGCATGCTGTACCAGTGCCAGCGGTACAACGTCATTAAGTCAGCGGATGCCATTGGTGACAAGGCGTCGACTGCTGCTTGCGACGCTCTGCAGACGCGTGAGCATGAGCACCAAGGGAGATACCAACGTCAGCGCCGCTGCGGAGGAGTCAGCACTGGTGCAGTACTATCTGGTGAGTTGCACGCGCTATGGACTGAAGAGCTGGGGACTGATTTGACTGGTCTGCAGACTCAGGGCATTTTCCAACCAGAGCACATGGCAGAGATCAGAACGACGCTGGAAGCTCCTCTGCCAACGTGCTTTCGTATCAACCAGAATGTCCCAGAAGCCGCAGCGTTCGTCCAACGTACTCCATCATGAGGAAACTGCTGGTGCTGACTTCGATTGCTTCAGGATCAAGGACAAACTGACGCAGCACTTCGCCAAGACCTTTGCTGGCATTGAGCATGAAGGAGATCCGTTGTCTCCTCCAAGGTAGACATCTCTCATTGGCTGACGAACAACTCATGTCGGCTCACTATGGTCTTTAGACAGCTGCCGTGGTATCCTGGATGCCAAGGCGCGTGGCAATTGGACTGTGGCCGTAGAGATCTCTCTCGCATCGGTGCGTCGTTTCCATCTTGACGTATATCGCATTCAATGCCGATTGACTGGTGCGCTTGATGCTTACAGCACGAAATCACTCGCAACTGCAGGAGTTCCGAGACTTCCTGCTATTCCACATGGCCGAGGGCCACATCACTCGCCAAGAGGCCGTGAGCATGATCCCTGCGCTGCTATTGGACGTTCAGCCACACCACCGCGTGCTCGATCTATGTGCAGCCCCAGGCTCCAAGACATCCCAAGTTATGGAGGCGCTGGACGACTCAGCTTCAGGTTTCGTCGTAGCTAACGACATGAACGAGAAGCGCGGCTTCATGCTGGTGCACCAGCTTCAGCGAATGGGCATGGATTCGGCTGTGGTCACCTGCCACGACGGCCAGTTGTTTCCAGGTCTATACGACGCATCAAGCAAACAGTTGCAGCGCATGAGTGTCTTCGACCGCGTGCTGTGTGACGTTCCTTGCAGTGGGGACGGCACAATCCGCAAGAATCGCAACCTATGGTGGCGATGGAACGCGGCCAGTGGCCTCACGCTGCATCAAACTCAAGTGGCGCTGGCCATGCGCGCTGCGGCGCTGCTAAAGTCTGAAGGGTTAATGGTCTATTCGACCTGCTCGCTCAACCCGATCGAAAACGAGGCGGTACGTGAGTCCTCGACAGTGTGTCGTTGTCTGCATGCTGAATCGATCGATGTGTTGTCGTCTTAGGTAATTTCCGAAGTACTTCGTAGAGCTGATGGCGCACTGGAGATCGTAGACGCTTCCTCTTTGCTTCCTGTCCTGATCACGCGCCCTGGCTTGAGCTCCTGGCAAGTGGCTTGGCAGCGCAAGACGGCACCCAAGGGCACTCCGATTCAGTGGTTCTCTGACTACGACAGTGTGCCGCCACAACTGAAGGGCATACGTCTCGTCAAGTCGATGTTCCCAAGCGACGACAAAGTGCCGATGTTGCATCACACCATGCGGCTCTTCCCCACAGACCAGAACACTGGAGGCTTTTTCGTGACTCTGTTGCGCAAGAAGCATGCGCTCCCGGGTGCGAATGAGAGTGGTTTAAGCGCCTTCGAGACCTCTCAGCGACCACTGAACGTTCAACAGGACTTTGAAGCGTGCCATCTATGTGGATCGCAGGCGCATACTATCCGCCGCTGCCCGCTGTCTCGCAAGGCGCAGGAGTCTGCAGCCAAGACCCAAGCTGCGGCGGAAGACGCAGAGAGAGCGCCCCCTGCAGCGCTGCACGGATACAGCGCGCTTCGTGAGGACTATTGGCAAGAGATCCGGTCGTTTTACGGCATCAAGGATGGCTTCCCACGCCATCGCCTGGTAGGTCGATCTGACGGCGCCACTTCAATCTGCCTCGTGAACCCGAGTGTGCAGACCGCGTGTCTCGCTGGCGGAGACATCAAGGTATAAGTTCCTCAGCTCCTGAGATCCCTGTAGAGCTCTGTCTGGAGACTAAGTACTGTGCGCTATGCAGATTCTCAACACTGGTGTGCGCGTATTTTCGCGCGTGACGCACGGCGGAGATCGCCTGCTGTTCCGCGCCACGGAGGACGGACTGCATCTCGTGCTGCCTTTCATCACCAAGCGCAGAGTAGAGACGTCGCAGGAGGACTACGAGCGTATGCTAACCCTGACCAGCTCCACGGCCGAGGCGGCGGCTGGCCACTCCATTGCAGACTTCAGTGACCACTTCAAGCAGCAGGCGGCGGCTCTGCGAGAAGAAAGCGGTCCAGGCCCCATCCTGCTCGTGAAGACGGAAGACGAGCAAGCCGTCCCTGTGTGGCTGGGAGACGCTCGCCTCGTCCTCCTCGTGGATCTCGCAACGCACAAGCGACTGGTGCAGAAATAGACCAAATAGAGTGTAGCCATGTTGACGACGAATCGTAACCTGCGTACACCTGGTACGGGGGTTACACCTCGCCCCATCCATAGAATACCTCGCGAGATGGAGCTGCCGGCCGCCGCGGTAGACTGTCCCGTGTGCTTCGCAGCCAGGGAGGCGGCACATCCGCACTCGTCTCAGTCACCCCAGCTGCAGACGGAGGAGCAGACGCCCATGGATACTGACTGGGACGCGCACTCGCTGCCTTACAGCCGCACGGCCAAGCTCCAAATCTTCCTCTCCTGTGCGTCTGGCTGGGCAAACGAGCGATCTTGTAAAGGCTGAAGACTGACTGAGGCTCTGTTTCTTGCGCATAGATGGCCATGACCGCTTCCAGCAACTCGCCTTCCATCTCAAGCACATCTGTGGGCTGTTGTGCTTGCGCTTGGTAACTGGGCTCTTGGTCTCACATTGTGCTGGTGTCGGTCTCTCTTTCAGTGCAAGCGCGTGGTCACTCCGTGTGGGTGGACGTGGAGAAACTCTCGGCCGGTATCGACTGGGAAGAAGGCATCGCGAGTGCGTTGAGTAGCGTCAAGGACGCACAAGAGGACGGCCGTGTGCTGCTGCTTATGACGCCGCATGCGCTGCGCCGACCAGACGGCTACTGCCTCAATGAGATCGCACGCGCCGCGTCTAGTCGCCTGAGCATCTTCCCCGTGATGGTGGCAGATAGTGAGCCCCCACCAGCGATCTCCATGCTGCCGTTCTTCGATTTGCGCGACTGCGTGCCGCAGGACGACACGGCCTTGCGTCTAGACGCGCATGGAGACGAATGGCGGCTGCTCATGATGCAGCAGCTACACACAGATGTCTTCCGGGACAAGGCGCTGCGGCTGTGCGCTACGCTGGAGCTGTTTGACTCCGTGGCAGCCTATGGGGTTCCAGCGATCGCGGGACTGGACAACCTTGGAGTCTTCGACACCGCGACCACTTCAAGACCGATAGGCAGAGAGTCACGCGGACACAGCGTCCGTCGACTGCTGCTGGCTCGAAGAAGCTCCAGCTCTCTGGACATCTCAGCTCCAAGCTCTCCACTTGAAAAGATCCAACAGCCAACGATCGTACGAGCTGACGCCGGGGCGAAAGAGACCTTGGACACGACTCCCGACCCCACGCGCTACATTTTCAGCTTCGATTCTAGCTGCTACGTGCTGGCCAAGCAACTCTACACGGATCTCTCAGCGATGGGCTTCGCTATGTACGATCCACCAGTACCTGGGGCCGTGGAGGACCGAGGCATTACACAGGCGATGCAGTGGGCGTCGGCCGAGAAAAACGGCAAGATGATCCTGCTCGTGACTCCCGAAAGCGTCGGAAGACCGCATGGAGAGTGCCTGAACGACATCTCGGCCGCCATGGCTGCTGGTTTGGGGTTTGTACCGCTCATGGTGCGTCCGTGCGAGATCCCGCTCTCGATCTGCCGCATCCAGTGGCTTGATCTCTCCGACTGCCTCGTGTACCACAGCACTGGGGATATGGCTTCGGCTTGTTCGAGCTCAGGTCCTACAATCAACCTAGTGCGCTTCGAAGTACGACGTGACCAACTGGCTACAGCTCTGCGAGGCAAACTGGATCACGAAGGACAGCAAGCTCGACTGTTCGCGCTACTGGCTCCGTTCTCCTTTCAGCTGCAGATCAGTAAACTCACAATGCGCTTCGCTGGTCGCGATTGGCTCTTCAGTGCACTGCGCGACTGGATCGACAGTTCTGAGAGCTCCACCAGCCAGGTCTTCTGGGTGGCTGGACCCATCGGTGCCGGCAAGACAGCGCTGGCAGCACGCATGGTACAAACCATTCCCGAGATCGCAGCATTCCACTTCGCTCTGCAGGAGGACGAGCAGACCCAGAACGCTCGTAGATGCGTGCTGTCCTTAGCGTACCAGCTCACGACGCAGCTCCCAGCCTACGCCGCTTGGCTACATGCAGGCCAGCCTTTGGAAGAGATCGTGCCCGTGTCTTCCTTTCAGGCACTCGTTTCACACTTGCTCGTGGAGCCTTTGAATGCTATCGCTCGTCCGGCCTCGAGCAAGCCATTGCTCCTCCTGTTGGATGGCTTGGAGCACCTAGCGGACTCGTCGTCGTCGTCCATGCCGCCAGAGCGACCAAGACTTGGTCACGGCGGCAAACCGGGATCGTCCTCATCGGCGGAAGAGGAATGCCTTGTGACTGCGCTTCCGTCGCTGATCGCGCGGCTGCCGAAATGGGTGCGAGTCGTGCTGCTGAGTCGTGAGGAACACACGATCCGGACCAAGCTCCAATTGTACACCCCCACGATCTCTCTGGATCACACGGACGCTGAGAACGCTCTGGATATTCGTGCCTTCATTGAGAACGCTCTGCAGAACAGCAAGAGCAGGCTCGAGATCTCGTCGGCGCAGATCGACTGCATCACGAAGCGAGCCGAGGGGCTCTTCCTCTACGCCGTCAACATTGTGCAGGCTCTGGAAGAGGGCCGACTGAGCGTGGACCAGCTGCAGTCACTGCCCATGGGCATGGGGGGCTACCTGCGACAGTTCTTTGACAGCCACTTCGACGCGCAGGCGTACAAACAGCATATTCGACCGGTGCTTGAGGTGCTCGGTGCCGCCTACGAGCCGTTTACGACAGCGACAGTAGCATCTATCCTCCAGTTGAACGCCTACGACCAACAGGAGCTGGCCAGCTCCTTTGGCTCTCTGCTATACGTGGCAGAAGACGGCTCGCTTCGGCCGTTCCACTCATCCGTGTTCGACTGGGTGCAGGACGTTGAGACGGCTGGGCCGTACTATGTGGATGTGAACAACGGCCACGAACGTATCGGTCGCTGGTGCGCACGCGAATACGACGCCGTGGTCCAGTCCACGTCCAACGAATTCGTCAACCTCAAGTGCGTTTGGGCTGCATCTACCTCCGCTGTGTTCGGGACCAAAGACTGACGACTCTCTCATCGTTTAGCTACGAGCTGGAGTCCACGGCCAGTGATGAGAAGACTCGGATGCACATTTACATCGTTCGCCACGCTTGCAACCACCTCATGGTAAGCGTCTGCTCTTCAGTCAGTCATGGCTGAATCTCACGCTCTCATGACCTCTGTAGCAAGCACAGGCTCTGGATTGCATGCAGCTGGTGAGCAAATTCGCCTCGGACGACAAGTTCCAGCTCGCCAGACGACTCTCGAGTCTGCGAGCCGAGGGACTCGAGAGTTTTTTCCACGGCGACATTGACCGTGAGCGCGCGCAGGAACTTTTGGTGCAGAGCCCGCAGTCAGGCAGCTTTCTCATCCGCTACAGTGCGAGACAGCAGTCCTACTGCGCCACATTCATCGACAAAGTGGATGCGGTATCTGGCCGTGTGACCTTCAAGCACAACCTGATCTACCACTTGAGCACGGGCGCGTACTCGGTCGTGCCACCCAAAGAGGTCACGGCAGGTACGCTCGTCTTCCCGGACCTCGTGAGCTTCGTGGAGGAGTACCAGCGCAAAGGCATTCTGCGCTCGGCCATCTCGCGCACGACTGCGCTCAACCGCGAGATCTCCATTACGCCAAACGCTTAAGCCATTCAAATATGAACTGCATTTCACTTACTTACGTCATGTGGTGAGGCGGGACGGACATCTCGAAGAGCCCGACGTCGAAACCCGTGACCCCGCGGTCATTGCGAGCGAATGGATCTGCTCCCTGCAGTCAGAAAAAAGGGTTAAGAGTCATTGGGGAAGCAGTCGAAGGCTGCGCACAACGCACAAAAGCCAGCAGCAGTTGCGCGAGCTCCTGCGAGTTTTCGTAGGCAGCCAGATGCAGCGGAGTCTCTCCCTAGCAGCCACACCAACAGCTTCGACCATAAGTATACAGTTACAGCCAAAGCGAAGGGAATGAGAGGATCTTACGCCTGGAGCTGCTAGTGTCAGGTTGGCTCCACTTGAGAGCAACAGAGTGGCACCGTCGAAGTTGCCACTCTGGATCGCGCGATGGAGCGGGGTGAAGCCGAAGGCATCCACGGCGTTAACTCTGGCTCCATGGGCCAGCAGGAATTGTAGGATCGAACTACCAGTCGGTCGCACAGCTGCTGTATGCAGTGGTGTGGCGCCACCACGTCCTTGTGCGTTCAGATCCCGCTGTTCGTGATGCAGCATCCAGTCCAGCGCACCTTCCCGGCCTTCCAACGAAGCCGTATGCAGCGCACCGCCACCATACATTCGATCAGTCTCCAGAGCTTGCATCTTGGGCGAGCCCTGGCGACACGTGCGCCATGCAGAATGGTCGTCTTGAGCGCTATTAGCGTTGGGCAGATTGCACAGCGGATCGTCCTGGCTGCTCTGGCACGGCGCAGTCCCTCGATAGCAAATGCCGTCAGAGCCGCAGCGTAGCGCGTCTACAAAGAAGAGCCGGTGTTCAGTGCTCAGTCTGAATCGTTGGTGAACAATTCGCACCTGTGCCCCAGGGAGAAATGGAAGCGCCGCAACAAGGCAGCGCATGCGAAAAGCTACAGCAGTCGGCTCTGGAGAGGCCTGCAGAGGCGGCTAATGAGTCAGCACAGCAGAGGAAAGGCAAGCAGTAGAAACCTACAGAAGCTGCCGTTGACCACAGTCACCCAGGCCCAGGAGCCGATCCCGCAGAGCCCGAGAGTCGGCAGCAGTCGCATGCGGATCGGATTCTTCTTGATGCGCGAAATGGCTGCATCCAATTGGCTGTTCTTTTCCACCAATGAGAATCCATCTGAGAATTTGGTTTCCTCCAATGAGAGGCGTTGGCGCTGGAAATAGCCCACACCGTTTCGGGTGAGGAGATCAGATGCGCAAAGAGCGATCGCAATGGTGCAGACCATCGCCGTGCGCGAGGCGCCGTTCGTGGAGAATCTGGTGCGTGCATTGGCGTCCATTGGTATTCGGCTGTGGCTGTGGTGGTGATGGCTCTGTGGCCTTCAGGCGCTACTGCTGAGAGACGATCTGGAGGAACCCGAAGGCAGATGGTGGCATCCGCGAGTCAAGGCCGTGGAGAACTGGCTTCGGGACGACTTCAACCGCGCAGGTCTTCCTGACGACGGAGCTGAAGAGGTTTGGCTCTGTTTTTATGGGTGAGGCTCTGTGTATGTGGACTGACGCGTTGTTGGAGCTGTAGATGATCCGGAGACACATCCAGAGAGGAGACATCTATCCCCAGACCCAGCGCAAGTGCTGGAAACACATCCGTAGGCTATATTTTGACCATCTTCTTTTGACTGCTTGTCTCTCTCTCACATGTGATTGTTGCCATCTGCTACGCAGAGCTGGAGCTGCAGGACTTTGCCTGCTTTGCGGCGTCGATAGCGGAGGACGAGAGTATCAGCAGTCCCAGTCCCAGTCGTGGGAAGTTAAGGCCTGGCAAAGAGCTCATCGTACTCTCAGAGGAGCGGAATCAGGACTTGAACAGCCATGAGCTGTCCGCTTCGCTCTCAAACGACGAAGAGGATGACGGAGACGATGATGACAGCGTAGAGCCTGATGTTGGTGAGGCGCCGCAGCCTGCAGTTGAAACTAAGAAGTTCTCGTCCTTGTCCATGATGGAGCGTCAGGCGCTGTGGCTGCAGAAGAAGCAGGCCAAGATGGAAGCCGAGCGCCTTCGGCAGGAAGAGGAGAAAGAGAAAGACCTGACGTTCCAGCCCAAGTTGGTGCGACGTTCTACATTCACAGAGCGGCCCAGTAACACCAACGGAGGCTCATCCAGGACCCTTACATCCACAAGCGGGAGCAATCGCAAGATCGATACATCAGAGCCCACCAACGGCCGCATCAAGTCCGCTGGACCCAAGGAGCGGGCCATTCCGAGAGCTCGCAGGAAGAAACACCAGTCCAAGGTGCAATTAGCTGGAGTCCCAGTCTCTCAGCCGATTGAGATCTCGTCCAACCTGCTCTCGACCATGAAGTCGGAGTTGGAGACCTCCAAGGCCAACGGACTCAGCTCCTTAACAGTGGGACCACCAAATGGCCGCGAGCCCTCGGCCGTCGCAGCAGCAACAGACACAGCAGCACCGCCCCCAGAAGTCAAGGCATGGAGCGACTCGCCCGTGTTCGGAAGCCTGAGCATCGACCTCGACTCAAGCGAAACCAAGGCGCGCCTGACGTTGCAAGACGCAGCCAAGTTTGAGCTGAGCTCAATGTACCGCAAGACCGACAAGTTCGCCGGCCGCGATGGTGTGGCGCTGCACATGGGCAGACGTGAGGACACGTTCGAGGAAGAAGTCATCGCCGTGCTCTTCGACAAGGAGAAGGTGAGCGAACTGGACGCAACACGCTGGTGGCTGGAGCACCAGAGCCGCTTCACGCAGTACAACACAAAAGCAGCCAGCAGCGGTGGTCAATAGACAGAAGCTTGAATGTATTCTCCCATCTTTAGACGTGATGAGGCTTCGAATGTCGGGAAATGTACCCACAGGTTGACCCACAATGATCCATCGCATCTGATTCCACTGTGTACCCACGTCATTCAGATCCACTGGTCGCATCAAGCGGATGAGCGGATGACTGTTCGGATGCATCAGAGGCATTGTTCTTTTTGGACGTCACAGCCACGCACCGGCATTACAGTTACTGCCATCGAGAGGAGGCGGATCCACTGAAAAATGTTGCTGGGACAACACGTCAGAAACGTCTGTCTTGAACTTGCAACTGCCGTATAGACGCGTTCTGATTGGCTTAAAGGCCGAAAAGCAAACCAAAATTTCTATGAACCCACCCAAAAACAATCATTTGCAAGCCGTTTGCATCTGCAGGAGACTAGGGCTTCCAGCTTCAAAATCTGGCGATTCACTTGGTTTAAGTATTGGAGATGCCTTGAGGGGTAGGTTCGTTATTGGATATTGCTTGGGTAATAGGGCTGGGAGCGTACCAGAACGTTCGTGGGTAGGGTTTGGTGTGGGTACACTGCTGTTGGGGAGCGAGCGCCAGCGCAGAGCGGGATCAGTCGAGAATTAACCCCCAGAGGAAGAGACAGAAGCATGCGACTCTCGTGTCTGTGGCTGATGGCGGTCGCCCTGGCGGCCACGAGCGCCCAGGCCCAGCTCCCGGAAGCTGGACTCGTCGGAGCCGTGGAGGACCTTAGTCGCGGCCTCACAGCCTTGGCCAGCACCAGCAGTAGTACCAGCGGTAGCACCAGTGGAAGCGGTAGCATCTCCACACTGCGCGCAGACGCGGAATCCGTCTTCGAGCTGTACAAGGCTGTGTACCCGACGGAGACCGCGGCCTTGGGTTCCACCGACGCTGAACAGTTTGACACGTTTTACGATTCGATCTTCCCCAAGATCCTCGATAAAGCCAATCGTAAGCTCGCCAACTCCTCCAGCGGCACCACGAGTTCTGGAAAGACTAGTACCAGTACCAGCACCGGCACTACCAGCACTGGCACGACGAGCACTGGCACTACCAGCACTGGCACGACGAGCACCGGCACGACGAGCACCGG
>JAADVW010000402.1:0-31011 GCA_023335875.1 Elongisporangium prolatum
AGCCCTCCAGTGGGTATCTCTCGAAAGTGGCGTCACCATACAAGTACGTCTACGAGCGCCACTACCCACAGCAGCCACAGCGACATGGACGCGCCTCTTCGGTGTACACGCCGCTATCATACACAGGCAGCGAGCGGCGGAGGCGGAGTTGGTGCACACTCACGCTAAAGCTCGTGGTCTTCCACGTGCTCAACGCCGTACTGGGCATGGGCGGCTTCCTGCTGATCGTTGCGGGCACGAGTCTTTCGCTGGGGCTCGTGCCGCTCGGCTGCGTGGGCCTCGTGCTCTTCCGAGTCGTACTCTTTCTTGTGGGTTTTCTGGCCGAGTTGGACGTCGGCCTCTACAACTACATCACGCCCGTGGAGCAGCACGTGTACGTGCGAATTCCGCACGAGGCTCGACTCATTGGTCTGGACGCCGAGCGACTGTCGCCAGGGCTGTCGTCGTTCTCACCGCTGGCGCTTATGGCTACAGTCTATTTCGCGACGGTCAAGCTGGCGCTGGGCTTGCTGAGCGCTGTGTGCGCTGTCGTGGCCGTTGGGCTCCCCATGCTCTTCTTCCACGCGCTCGCGGGCGACAAGATCGCACGCAAGCTGTTGAACCGACACCAGCCGCACGGCGTGGACGTGCACGCCGACCCTGTGGGCTTCACAGTCATCTGGCTGTCGCTATTTATGATAAGCGTGGCTCTGTTGCACATCGTGGCCCGAGCCTCGCGTGCCGCCACACGCTTCTTCTGCTGCGAGCGCTTCTCAACCTACCGCTACGTACAGAACGCCACAACGGGCTATCCACGCGCAGCTACGAGCTACGGATCCGATCGCCTCGTGGTCACTGGCCCCGTGAGGAGCTACAGCAGCATCAACTAGCGTTAGCAGCCAACCAAAGCGGCGTCATAAAAGTGAACAGCGGCCGTGATGATATATTGTGCATACCTATTCTTATGAGGGAAGCCATCTATAATAATTCGAAATGAGATCATCTATGTGTACATAGAGAGATACTAGATCGCCTGCATTTGCGATATGCGGAAGGATGGCGTTCATATTATAGTTACATACGTCACTAAAAAATGGATGACGGAACCACCATCACTACGCATGGAACTAGTACCATGGAAAGATGGACGCCGTCATGGAAGGTCATACTCTGACCCTAGAAGAGAAGGACAGCCCTCGCGGACATGCGCACGCGGCGTAGTCGCCAGTACAGAAGAATCTCTTGGACGGTCACCACTGTGGGATCAACTGGTCACCATGCATATATGCGTTTAGAGAGGGAGTGAATAAACAAACAAATGTGTAAGGCGTATGCGTTTGCTTACCATAACCGTCGCGTCTATACGCTACTCCGTTTGTCAATAGTCGTGCTCTGTACTGAAAAATATAAATCATATGGGCAAGAAAAAAGAGCTAACTTTGATCTAAATGAGGGAGGACACTGTAGCAGTATAGTGCCATCGCCACACGCATTTGTTAACAATTTACAGTACTCATTTTTGGCAATGTTTCAGAGAGTTTTTGCCTTTGCTGTGTAGTTTACGGGTCAGAGTTATGTTTGGTAACGTCAATGTTTTGGAGCAAAATATATGAAAAATCAGCCCTATACGTAAACATGACTTTGGCAATGTGAGGCGACAGCAGAGACAGAGTGAAGGTCTAAAAAAACTAGCGACGATGTGACGGTTGGAACAACAGAGAACTCGTTGAATGACTGGATGTCCATTCTAGTTTAAATACTGTAGATACAGTAGCGCTAGACTATATCAAGCTCAGTTGAATGAAACGCGATGGCCTGAAGATACCAGAAAATATTCTAGCGCTTTTAGCTGATGACGCAGGAGTTCTTCCCATCTCTCTTGCATTATGGATTGTGAAACACCTGGATATCCAGCGATTGTGGGTTAAAGTGGGATTTTCTATAGATTGGACGCGTCATTATTGGTCACTACCCTTTGGTATTTAATATTTTCCGACATGTTGTATTCAAATGTATTAGTAAGGGATTGCTGCATTCAAGGTTCCTCTGTCACAAGCGCGCCAGTTACAGTCAGCACTCCGAGAGTCTTGGTGCGAGATTTTCTTTTGTAGAAACAAGACTGCAAACTCGACTCAATTTGTGGCACTGCGTTGGCTTTGATAACTACAGCACATGCAGCGCCCTCTCGCCTCTGCTGTAACGGTATGCAGACTGCACTGTACTTCGTCGACGCGGCCGGTCCATCTTTTACTTTGTGACGCGGCGGCTCTTTCCTCAGAGAGTCAGTAAGCCAGTTGCCATCACGGTACTTCCGCACCTAATGGGTTAAAAATCGAGGTTTTATTTTCTGTTTGCGCACTTTTGTGATTTTGCGTCGGGCTTACGATTTTAAAACCTTACTATCAAGGTTTTTCAACCTTCTTTTACTACCGTCAACGGCTTTCTCAATAAGGCAATCAAAAAAGAACCAGCGGACGACTGGGCGGCCGACCGCAACGCCGCAATACAAAACCCCTATTACGCGACAGCCCCAACCCGCCAGCTTCCAGCTTGCTCCCCCTCTCTTCCTTCCCCTCGTCCACGGCCGCGCCACCAACAGACAACCGCCAGCCCCAGCCCAGCCGTGAGCAGAGCAGAGCAGTCCGCAGCAAGCGACGAACCGTCGGCGTCTTCCAGCCCAAACAGGTGAAGCAGGCGGTGCTCGTCGACCCACTCCGAGTGCGTTTGGTCCGCTCCCCCCCGCTCTCGATTCCTCAATCTAGCCCCAGATCCAACCAATCCGCCATCCATCCGCCTATCTTACGTGGATCCCCTCAACACATCCGATAACTAGCGGCTGCAGCATTTTTCCGCCCAAACTTCTATATTTTGAATAGGAGGAAAGGGATCTCATCCGCTTTATTCATCCGCCAGCCCACCACTCCGCAAGCGCCGTCGGCAGCGAACGCAGGACAATGTGCTGGTGGTGCTGCATGCGCGTGCTGGAGAAGTGTCTCCCTCGCAACGACATCGTACGCGAGCTCGCGCCTTATCTACAGCATGTCCACCGCGACGAAGGCGGCAACGGCGCAGATGACGATAATGGCCGCCGGGCGGCCGCCGGCTCGTCCCCGCGCGGGTTTGAGTTTGCGGCCTACGACGACAAGAATTCGGCCACATCCAGCGACTCGTTCCGGAACACACCGAACCAGGGCGGCAATCTGCAGCCCATGCGCGCTAACAGCAGCAACGACGACGAGTACTGCTCCAACAAGCAGCCACTCACTGTCAAGGTGGTCACAGGGCCTGAGGTGCGCGTCAATCCGGCCGACACGCTGCTGATGGACAGCGGCATCCACCACCCACACAGCAATAGCAAACAGCAGACACAGACGCAGCGCAGTCAACGCAAGGTGCAGCTCATCTCGCACCAGTCGTCGTCCTCGTCGTCCACAGCGTCGTCCTCCAACCTGCTCTACTCGTCCTACTCGAACATGGAGAGCTCGGACAGTCTGCGCAGCAATCAGACGTTCCAGTCCAACACGTCCACGTCCGGCGCCACCACGAGCTCCACTGTGCCGCCGGCCGTGTGCGTGCAGAAGCTCACGTCCATGCCCAAGATCAAGACGGACCTGGGCGACCTGGTCCCGGTCAAGATGGAGAAGGTCGTGATCGTGCAGGTCTCGGTACAGGGCTTCCGCGAGATGATGGCGCAGGCCAAGGACCTCATGGAGGACGCCAAGCTGCTGTACGAACACACGGTGCTCTCGCGGCTCACGTCCGAGTACGGTGGCCAGGAGATCCTGAGCCACTCGCGCTCGGGTCTGTTCGTGATCGCCTTTGCCTCGGAGTTCCACGCTGCCAAGTGGTGTCTCTCGCTACAGCTCAGTCTGGTTTACGCGGCCTGGAACGAGAAGTTGCTCAAGCAGTTCGACGACATGAAGGAGTGCTACATCCGCGGCGGCAACGGCAAATCCAAGCGCAATCACCTTCTCTACCGCGGCTTCCGCGTGCGCATGGTGATCCACACAGCCGATCCAGAGCTCACGACCGAGAAGTCGCTGTCAGAGGCCGTGAAATGGACCAAGACTGTGAGTGAATACGCTCACGGAGGACAGATCATTCTCAGCGACAGCGTCTGGGACCGACTCAAGGAGCAGCTCGTGCAGCTGGGCAATCCTGTGGTCGAAGATCTCGGCTGCCACGCTGTTCTTGGGGATGAGGTCGTGCTCATGCTGCTGCTTCCACGTGACTTGGAATGCCGACGCTTTAACCCGCTCAACTCGCCAATGCAGCTCTCGCTGGGCATGCGTGACGCGCCGTCAGCCCAGCGGCCTGTGACCATGGTGTTCACATTCATCGAAGGTGCTCGCCCTCTTGTCCGGTGTCATGCCGAAGAACTGGCCGAACGCATCAAGACGCTCTGCACAGTCGCACGCGAGCTGCTGAGGAAACACAACGGCTATGAGTGCCAGGAGCTGCAAGGCGACTTCATGCTGGCGTTCTTTCAGCCATGCAACGCCATTCTCTGGTGCGGAGAGTTCCAGCTGCGCATCCGAGAGAAGTTCCGTGAGTGGAACCGTGAGAGTGAGAACCGGGAGCTCATGTTCTCCATGTCCATGGGCATTGAGACCGGTATTCCGGCCAGTGTGAGTCCGCACAAGACCAGTGGCCGTGCCGATTACTTTGGCAACATTGTGAACCAGACAGCACGCATTGCGAAGGCTTCTTCTGGTGGCCAGATCCTGATCGGTAGCGATGCATGGGCAGCGTTCACCGCCAACTCTTTCCGCATCACGTCAGTTCCCAAGACCAATGGCATTGACGAGATCCCAGACAGCACACTCTTCCAGTTCAAGCTCCATGGGTACTACTCGTTCAAGGGCATTTCTTCGCCCATTGGCCTGGTGGAGGCACTGCCGGTGCTCTTTGTTGGGGGTCAGATGGCCACGTACCGGGGCCACAACAAGCAGCCGCGTGCCAAGAAGTTGGACGATGCACAGGCGCTCAAGGAAGCCAAGACGATCGTGAAGAACGTACCAACAGATTATCTGCGCCTGACACACTCAGGCGAGAAGAGCAACGACTCGATCCGAGAAACGGAATGGGGCGGCAATGTGGGCTTCTCGTGGAACGACAGCCTCGTGATGGTGGAAGAAGCGGACTTTGACGAGGAAGGAGATAGTCCGAGCGTGAATTCGATGATGACCGGCAGTGCGGCTCTCGCGATGAGCTACAACCAGCGGAATCACCCAGGCATGCTGCATGTGCTGCGGAATTCGCTGTCGTCCATTGCGAGCAACTCCCCGCGGGCAGCAACCTCCGAGCAAATGGATCGAGTATAATCGTTCGATGGGCCAAACACCAAGCACGCGTACAGAACCCCCAACTCTAGAAGCGAGCGACTCTCAAGCGACGCCACGCGCCATGCATGAGCAAGAAACAACGACACCGAATTGTAAGTTAATAATGTGGAATAAATATGGGCGTGGGGGAAGAAGAGCTCGCATAACAAACACCACTCTAGCTTATCTTCTTGGGGCGACAAGGAGTCACGGAGCTTGTCGACTCGTTTGTCGTCGGCAGCATAAAGCCTAGTCGACGTCCAGGACCAGCGCTCTTCCGACCTGGAGGAGTTCCATCCGAGTCGTGTTTAGTCCTCGCTAGTGAATCGATAGACTCGCGCTTTTCCCGTTGCTGCCTTTGTCGTTCCACGATAAACCGCTGCTCCGGATCACTCTCGAGCGTGAGCTCCACACCTCGCTTCACCAGCTGCTCCATGAGCTGCCGCTGCTTCTCACCCGAGTACAGTTGCAGCGTGGGGCGAGTGAGTCCATGGCTAGACACACCCGCACGTGGATCTGTAAGCAGACTGCCCCAACTCGCTCCATTCTGCACGATCGCTCTCGCGTCGTCCAGTTTCACTTCTCTGTTGGTGGAGACGTGTGAGCATAAGATAACTAAGTCACCGAATCAACCTTCGTACCTCGCGTAGCTGGCGCATTTGACTTGCTCATCGTAGATCGTGAGCGCTCGAACATGGAGCTTCCTCGCTGTGGTGAGAAATTCAAGCAGCAGCTGGAGTTTAATGCTGTGGATACATCAACTACGCTCTTTAGAACCGCAATTCCGGTGTCGGTGCTGTATATTTCTCACCTCTTTGGTATGCGGACGATGTGGAATGCATGCTGCTGCAGTCGCTGGAGCTCAATCGGCGTGAGAATCTGCCGCATACTCGTTAGTCGGTCGTGGATTTGTTCCAGCTGCTGCATGGTGTCGGTGCCAAGCTTGCGCGCTGCACCGGTGCCGGAGTCACCCGGTGCACCACCATTAGCTGCTCCGGTGCCAGGCTTCAGAAGATTGTTCTGAGACACTCTCTTGGTGAGTTTCCTTGACCCTGTCCAGGACAGAGGCTCCTTGCCGTCGCTGGGGGCCCACTTCTCGTGCACCTGGCGCTCCTGGCGCTGTCGCTCGTGGTCGATGACGTCCCACCAGAGCGACAGCACCTGGATCCGAGCGCGAGTGCAGTTAATGAATGCCCTAACGTCCCAGGACCGTTAGCAGACGCAAATAAAGACAGACACCAGTGCGATCACTCACATGCCGAGCCGCTGCGAGTGGATGACTTTGCCTCGCCATTTAAGCATCATGCGGTTGAAATTGCGGGTCTCGCGACTGCCGCTGAAGTTGTCGACCATGAACCGCTGCAGGATCGTGCCCATACGAGCCTTGCGTCGACAGCGGACGTTGAACATGAGCTTCCAAAGGCACTTGCGCAGCCATGTGTAGATGAGCACTGTGTGCTTGGATGCGTGCCGCCACTTCCACTTGCGCCACAGCCGCTGGATCGTGCGCGCTGCTTTGGTCTGCTGTTTCTGCAGACGTATCAACTGCTTCATGGTCTGCAGCCGCCGCTGCCAGCGAGTGGAGACGAGTATGAACGCCACAACCAGCAGCCACACGCGTCTCCGTCGGTATTTGGCCGTCAGTCCCAGCTCCGCTTCACTCAGCGGCTTCTTCTTCGGCTGAATCCGGCGCTGGTAATCCGCCCATTGCGCCTCCACTCGCGCTTCCATGTGTTGCGTCAGTCGCTCTCGTTGGCACCGAGTGCGCTCCATCCGCTCGGCTGCTTGTTTCTTTCTAGCGCCAATGGGAAGAGAGCAAGCGTTAGAGTCCGACAGACCAGCGGCGGGTCCACAAGGTGGCCGGCCTACTTCTCAACAAGACACACGCTGGGTGGAGCTCGTGGACTCGAGATGCGCTGGCGGTTCTCACGGATTTTCTACGACGGAGAGCAAGCCACGTGAGCGACACGAGAGCCGAGGCGACAGAGAGCGAGGCGGTCCTACGTCGGTCGTCTTGTGCTTCTGCAGGAATCACCAGGAGCTGTTAGTGGGGACAGCAATTGGAGCCAAGCGTTGAGTTCCGACGCACCGCTCGCTGTTCTTGTTGGAAGCACCGCACGCGCTGCTCAAAGGCGGCCCAGAGCGCTGGATCGGCTCTCAGCTCATGCAGCAGGCGCTGGATGCGGTCTTCCGAGGTGCGTAGGGACTTGGAAGCGATCGGGCCGTTTACTGCACTGGCGATGCCCAGTACGCTCGTGTACGGTCTAGAGCGAGCAGTCGAGGGCTCTCGGGCTGTCTGCGATCCTCCACTTGGTCGCGGTCGCTTGGGCTGGGAGCATGATGGGCTGCCAAGCGGAGGCAGCGATGCTGTGAGGCTATAGTCACATCAGAGCTGGCGTCACAGAGAGCGGGCGGGTTGGCAGCACGTACGCGAGATGGCGAGGATCCTCCTGCTCGGCGTCGCTCTGGACAGCCATCCACTCGCCCGCAAAGCGTGTGTTCCTAGCCACAGAGAGATCACCATGAGTTCTCAAGCCATGAGTTCTCAAGCCAAAGCCAAAGGCGGACGCACGTGGCCCAGGCCGTGGGCATGACCGACTGGCGGATGTACTCGAGAATGTGCTCGCGCGGCAGCCCCCATGCGTCGAGCTGCTTGGCGCCGTCGTTCTCGTGGTCGTCCTGCTCCTCCAGCTGCGGCCGGGTCTGCGGGTCTCGCAGCACTTTGGTGCGGTCCACGCGGCCGCGTTCCTCGTAGACCGTGTTGCGGTCGTCCATTCGGGCCCAGTCGTACGAGGCTCTGGATACAGCCCTGGGGGTGCGCGGTGAATCCACAGGGCGTCGCGGGGACGTGGCGGGTCTAGCTGCTGCTTCGCCCTTGAGCAGCGCTTCCTCGCTCGCGAGCGTCGTGCCTGCAACCGCCGTGAACGGCCGCCGTCTCAGCGGCGAGCCGACGCTGTGGCCCGCTCTGGGAGACAGCAGCGCCTGCAGCCCGAGCGTCTTGGACGGCGGCAGCTGGATGAGCGTGGCCTGCGCCAGATTGGCCTGCGCGATCTGCTGCACCATCCATCCGTCCAGCCGGTCGCGCTGCATTTATCACGAGAGCGCTGGAAATGGATACATAAAACGAGCGGTTTTGGCATTTTTATGACTTTCTAATATAAAAAGCTCATTCCGTCAGGCCCATGTTCACCTCGCCGTTGAAAATGGCGGCCGCAGCCGCAAAGCGCTCGGCCTGCTGCTGCTGCAGCTCCGTCATGGCCATCAGGAACGCCGGCTCCTGCTGGTACGTCATCATGGCAGCCTGCAACACCTCACGCGTGAGCCCGTGCTTGGCGTGGATCTCGGTCGAGAGCGCGTCGGCGCGCTTGACGTATCGCTGGTTGATGGCCTCTTCCTTGTTGTCCGGATTGAGCTCCTTGACCTCGAGACAGACCTCCTCCATGGCCACATTCAGCGACTCCATGGTCTCCTGCATGATCGCAATGAACTACCGACACGAGCATTGCAACAGATCAGTCCCGGCAGCCTTCTTCTTGACATGAGTGCGATTAATCGTACCTTGTTGAGCGTCAGATCGGCCGGTACTTCGACGTCGCTGAAGCCGCCGCCAGTCATGACACGGTAGAGCTCCTGGAGCTTGGCGACAGCATTGGCCACATCGGCGTCCTCTTCTTCCTCAAAGAACTCGGTGGCGATCTTGACCTCGTCCTCCGTGGTCTGGAACTTGGCATAGACCTGCGACTCGATGGCCTTCATGGCCTCCTCGAACTGGCCCATGAGGTACGATGCGAGCTGGTCTTCCGGCAACGAGCGGCCGTTCTGCGACGACTCCTGGCGGATCTTGGCCTCAAGCTTGGCCAGTTGCATCTGCGCGACGCAAGCGCTTAGCTCCCGAGAAGCTCAAGCGAACGAGAGAGAAGCGAAGCGTGGGCTACGTACCACGATCTGGCCCATTTGCGTGCAAATGGTTTCAAGAATGCTCAGCAGCTGCTCCTTGTGCAGATTAGGCACCTCGCGGATGACGTCCTCATTGGCCTGGCTCTTCTTGCCGCCCTGCAATCCCCATTCAGTGAGTCTGTTCATGCCATGGCCATGCATGCACATGTGCTCCTTCGCACCTTCTTGCTGCCCGAGCGACTGGAGATTGCGAATAGCAGCACGGCCGCTGCGATGGCCGAGATGGTGCCGATCAGCACTGGCTTGCTCACGTGCACCATGGCGATGGAGAGAGAGAGAGAAGAGAAGAGATCGAGAAGCTGCTGGTCGCAAAGGAGTGACTTTCGCCTTTCAATCAGGACCACCCCCCGAACGTTTGGTGCATTCTGAAAAAAAACCTCAAAACCTTCTGATGCGTAATCGGATTTAACCGGAGTCCTCGCCCATGTCGGCTCTTTGTATCAGGATCGGGCAGCTCATGGCGACTGGAGCGCAAAGAGCAGAGTTCCGCGAGCAGCTCCGCAAGCTACTGCTACTGCAGAGACAGGCCTTCCACGCGCTCTCGAGAGAGCACTTCCAGCAGAGTGAGGCCTTCGTGCAGCTGGCTGGTCGCAGACCGCTTACTGGCTCTCCATCGCGAGCAGCGCACGTGGGCGGCTCCGGTAGCACGGACGCTGATGCGCTGCCGCTGCGAGAGCCCGCGCTGCCTGAAGCTGTGGCACGTATCACGACCTCCAACGGCATCATCCGGCTCACAGACTCTCTATGCGTGCGCAGTGCCGACGGGGAGTTCTCGGTGCGGAACGCGGCGCAGATGACGCAGTTCCTGCAGAACGTGCGGCGCCAGGTCGACACAGTGGACGCCAAGATGCACGTGCTGTTCCTGCTGGACTCGACGCTCAAGCGCGACCGTGACTTGCAGCAGCAGCATGTCAGGGCCAGGAGTTCTGCGTTCGAAGAGCACAACGGCTACGACCTGTTCGCTGAGTGGTTCTCGTTCTCGGTCAAGTACGAACACGAAGCGGCCCATAGCGCTTTGAGCCAAACAGCACTGCGTGTGCTGCTGCGCAACGTGCCAGCGCTTCAGACTACGCGCAAGGCCGTGGTCTCGCGGATCGGCATTCTCTCCGGTCTGGTGCGTGTGCAGGAGACGAAAGAGCTGCTGAAGAATGTCATTGACCTGTATCAGTCCTGATGGTCGCAGGCGAGCACTAGTATTTATCCCAATGGCAACAGCAGATCGAGCCTTTCGCTATGGCTTCATCTTCCCCTTTTTACATGCATTCCAATCTGATCCAAGGTTATACTCAGGGAGTCCATACAGCTCTATTGTCTATTTTCAGCCAATCATCGATCAACATCACCTTCCCATTTGCCACCTGCATGGAGACATGAGCGATCTCAAGGAGCTGCTCAAGTCAGTGGTCGTCCTGCAGAATCAGGCGCTGCAGCAGCTCTCGAAGGAGTTCCGCCAGCACTGCGAGGTCTACGTGCAGCAGACAGGCCTCCATCCGCTCACGGGCGCTCCAGCGCGCTCCACACACGAGTCCGAGTCCTTCGCGCCACTGCTGCGGACTCGAACGGGCGCCAACAGCCACGTGGCGCCGGCCACGATCTGCCTGCTCTCGGACAAGCTTAAACAGCTCACGCAGACTGCATGCGTGCCTTGTGAGGATGGCGCGCGTGGCGTGTACGTGAAGAGCCCGGCGCAGGTGGCGCTGCTGCTGCAGGCCATGCGGGACATGGCGCGAGCCAGTACGGACGACAAGGTGCAGCTGCTGTACGTGGTCAACGAGACGCTCACGCGCGGCCGGGCACAGCCGCAGCACACAAGCAACAGCGGCATCCCGCTCAGCGCCTCGCAGTCGGTCTGCGGCGCCTTCGAGCAGGGCAACGGCTACGACATGCTGGCCGAGTGGTTCGCCTTCGTGTGCACGAACGAAGACGACGAGAACCGGTCCTTCGCGTCGCTCATCCTGCAGATTCTGTTGCGCAACAAGCCTACGCTGCCCCGCGCACGTAAGTCGCTGGTCTCGCGACTCAAGGGCGTCACGGGTACGGGCTTTATCCGGTACCGGGAGCACAAGACGCTGCTCAAGAGCGTGCTGGAGCAATACCGCGAGTGAGTGAACGATGGAGCTGTCTCTGTGTAACGCAACAACAAGCCTTTGTTATTCCCCATCGATGACGCGCGCGAACGCGTGTTGTCCGTGTGTATTTCTGGTCATGCGCGGCTTCTTCAGCGTCTGATCCGGAGCTGTTTATAGCTTAGCTGGCCAGCACCTGCGCCGTCATTCGCTCATTCATCCTGTCTCGAGCACAAATGGACGGCTTTCTGGGCCACTTGGAGCTCGCGCCAGGCATCGCGCTGCTGCACAAGAAGATCTGGTCCAGGCGCTTCTTCAAGATCGACACGGCCTTCCGAACGCTCGAGTACTTTAAGGACGCCACGCTGCAGGAACGCAAGGGCCGGATCTCTCTCGAGCACGCGCATGTGGTCACAGCAGAAGAGCTGGGCGAGCTGCTCATGCTGCCGGACAGCAGCAGCAACAGCTTCGGCAATTGCCGTAGCAGCACCAGTCGTGATGGATCCGAGCACCGCCACCATTCGGTGTCGGGGGCATCGGCCAATTCGCACCGTCGGATCTCGGGCAAGATCTCGATCGAGAACACCAAGCGCTTCGTGATCCGCGTGAGCGAGCCTGGCGCCAAGGAGCACCACTATCTATGCGCCGAAGTGCTGGACGACATGCAAGTGGACGCCTCAGCCAGTCGCAAGTACATGCACCAGTGGATGCAAGCGCTCCACGCCTGCAATGCCCAGGCACCGTCGGTCTTTGCCGTCGGAGATCGAGACGTGTGCGCGGGCTTGATGGCGTACATGGACCAGCTGCACATCTCAGCCACAGTGTCGAGCCGTAAACCTGGCGAGAAGCACGGCAAGAGCAGCTACGAGATCGCGTGCAAGGCCTGGGTATTGCAGCGAGAGCTCGTGCCAGTCGATGACGAAGAAAGCTACGCGAATGGAGACGAGCACAGACGAGGAAGCGACAAGTCCAAGCCGGATGAGGAATGGCAGGTGCTCGAGTATGCCAGTGCCTGGACGTTGTCAAAGACTACGGACCAACTGCGTGACTTTGATCATCAGTTGCGGCAGCTTTTCCACGACCAGTTGCGAGACCTCGCGTTTCCTCCCAAATCGGAACATCTCGTGAGCAGACTGCTGCATCCACTGGATTCGCTCACCCACGCGCACGACGACGAGGAGTCCAAGCGCCGAGTGGGTACGCGTGACGCCTATCTGCAGCAATTGCTGTGCCTCCCTGCGTTCTCGGTCTTTGGCAGCGACGGCAGCGCCATGCTTGACACTTTTCTGGAGATCTCGACGCATCTGGCACCGCTCAAGAAGCTCGAGACAGCCATGGGCACCAGTCTGCACCTGCGCAATAAGAAGATCGTCCGCTGGACTGAGCGCGAGCACTTCGAAATGCTGTACCAAATCTATACAGGCCGAGCGGCAGCGTATGAACGCTCCATGTTGAAGCTGCAGCAAGAGGTTTCGCGAAACGGTGAACGCGAACGGCACCAGAGTCACAACAGTGAGCATGAGCACTCGCATCGTCACCACCACAGCAGCAGTCGCCACAAGACAAATAGCAACGTAAGCGACAGCGACATCAACGATACAAGTCCAAACTCCGACGGAGAAAGCCCAGGCTCTCAAAACTCGACGTGGGTCGTTCCGATCTCCCTAAAGAATGAGGTATGGATGGTTAACGATCATGCTGAAATCTGGTAGAACGACTGACAGTTGTTTGGCAGACTGAGACCCAAGAGAATGCGTCGACAGTGCACGACCGAATCGCCAAGATTGGCCACAAGCTCATGACTGAGGCCTTCAAGACGCCGCCGTCTTCGCAATTCAGTGTGCGTGAGCCAACGCCGACCGAGTTTTCAGGTTAAATATCAGGTCACTACAATAACCAGTATATCGCCAATGAACGCATTTGCTGTGGCCGTCAAGAGTTCTCATCCAGTAGCACTGTGTAGTTCGTTATCTTTGTATTATGACTGCACTTGAGCTACCACTCGTTCTCGAAGGCTTCGTCGCCATACAGATCCGCAGAACGAGCAGTTGACATGCCAGATCGAGGCAGTGCACCTTCTGCTGCTTTTAAAGTCCACGGATCTAGATCGGCGTCGTTGTTCTTACTTTCTTCGTCTTCTTGTTGCTGAGCATCGTCGTCTTCGTACTGCTTCCAGGACTCATCCAGAGGCTGTTGGGCGGACTCAGGTGATGTCTTTCCGCTGTTTCCATCGCATTGGACCATTGCAAGCACTTGATTCGCACTTGCGCTGTCCGCTTCTCGCAGACATTGCTCCAGGTCGAGTGATCCACTGACATGATTATCATCGTCATCAGTAGAGCTCGGCTGGTGGAGTCCGTGTTCGGGCAAGTCCAGCTCTGGACTCTGTTCCTTGTACTTATCTCGACCAGAAGGAACTGAAGCGCGAAGCTTCGCTACGAGCTTGCCGGACGATTGCGAACGAGACTGAGAAGGAATGGGAGCTTTGCGACCAAGGTCGTGCTTCGTAGAGTTCTGTCGTGGAGCTGTTCGACTTAAACCGGAGTGAAGGTCGGCTGATGGCTGCTTCGAAACTCTGGTCTGCTTTACCAGAGTTGCTTTGGCTGCTCTCTCTTCCGTCAACTCACTCAAGTCTATTGGGCCGCCCAGTTCCTGAAGCAGCTCGAGAGCTGCGCGATGCTCTTTCTTGAGATCGGACAGCGAGACACCATTGCGGCTCTTGATATCTTTCTTCGTAGCTCCTGTCGTTGTTGGTGCAATCGCTAGTGTTACAACTATGGACGTGTGCGTTGCAATTCCCAGTCGCTGCTTCTTCTCGTTAATGGAGTTGTTCTTCGTGCTCGTACCAGCTTTAGTGTTTGCATGGCTGGAATGATCTGTTGGCATCGTGCCAGAGTCTCCGTCAGAAGGCATAGTCTTGATCTTTCGTGGCTGCTCGTCTTTGTAGGCAGCGATGCCATGGACCTTGGCATTCGCCTTCACCATCAGCTTTAAAGCGTCAAACTTACTCGTCAGGTCCAAATCGCCTTTATGAGATCGCTTGCTTTGCAGACTCAGCGCCTTGAAGTCCGGAGGACTGGTCTTGCTGCGTGTGTGAGGCACTCGTTGGTTTGATTTGGCAGAGTTTTGTTGGTCTTCATCCTCGTCACTTTGATCCAGGAAATCGAGTGCACTGCGATCAGCCGAGGACGGAACGGAGCCTGTTCGTCGTGGTGCGTGGAGATCAGAGTCGCTGCGTGTAGAGATCAAACTAGAGCGACTGCTGCTGTCTGCATAATATAGTTGTACTTCCGAATGGCTGGACAAACGCTCGCGCTTCTTCACTTCGACAGCTCCGAGTATTGGCAGCTTGTGGTGCTCTCTCGAGAGAGGGTATTCTCCGGATGCCGGTCCATCCGGTTGGTTGTTGGGTTTGGAAGACACGTACTTAGTGTCGTGCTCCAAGAAGGCTTCGATCATAGATGCTGGATGGAAAAGACCCTCAGCTGCAGCATGAGAGTCGAAATCTTCCAGAAGCCGCGATCTAGATGACATAAAAGCGTTCAGCAATCAGCCAATACAGGTCAACCAGCAACGTACGTGGTCTCTTTAGCGGATGAAAGCGACTCGTTGCTTCTGCTGTGCAGACGACTGCTGATGTGGCGAGCCCCAGAGCTATCATTACCGCTGCGAACGCGAGCTATGGGGGAGAGATCAATGTCGTCTGCTGCTTCTCGACCGCTGTCTGGTTTCCGCTTTTTCTCTACAGAATCGCACAACTCAGATACCTTCTATTAGGAAACCCACTCGAGCTGAACGTACTTCGCAGTAGCACGTTTTGAGCCGCGCCTGGAGCCATTTGGTTCGAGACCGCAGACTTGACGCTGGTCAAGCGCTTCTTGCGAGAGGCTTCAGCTTTCAACCTGCAAGATGGAACGCATTAGAAGCGACACCAGAATGTACGGTACACATTCAAGAGTCTCCCACATGAGCATCGACTTGATCTTCGAGTTCTTCTTCGGATCGGCCCAGTTGTACTCCATCGTGCCCGACTCCAATGTTCACACGGCTTCGGGTGCGACTGACGCCCATGGAGCTATTTTGACCAGACTTTGAGGGGTGCTAAGAATACACGAAGGCCAACCTTGTGACGCACTTTCCATTCGGGTTGTTTCGACTCCAAAGAGCGTGACTCTATCAGCGTCAAAGAGTGCCATGGCTTCCATGAAGCAGCATTTGAGAAGGAATTCCATGAGCTACTCTCTATCTCGAGTGAATTGGACGAGAAGCCTGTGACCAAGTGCCTTGATTCTATGGGAGATCAAACCAGGGGCCGTGGGGTGGGATGTTGCCACGAAGTCTTCGTGACACTTGTTCTTGGCTTGATGCTACAAGAGAGAGACTTCATTTGAGTATGAAAAGAGATGTTTTCAGTCTGCCAGGTTTCATTCAAGGTGAAGACGCTGGAGCCGGAGTATGCGGACGTTGTCAACAGCGTCATTGCCTCAGCATTGGCGTGATGTGCTTTGAGGGTTTTAGTGAGATCTGCATCGCGAGTGCCTCTCGATTTCGAATGAAAGCGCAATGGAGGGGAGAAGCTAATTGCGAGAAAAGGCGTTCAGTGGTCCGTCACTCTTCCAAGTCTTGCTCCATCTGAACATGACTTTAATGTCGCTCTTAGCAAAGTCAGATTGAGAAGATCAGACTTAAATATCGAAGTTTGCGACTGAATCCAATGGCGTTATCTCTTGCCAAAGACCAGCACGCAAGCAAGGATATTGCAACTGATGAAGTCTGTTTGTTACTGTGAGTTAGTAGATATAGAGATTTGTGATACCTTCACGAGAAGCTGGAGACCTTTGTATGAATGAATGAAACGAGAAACAATTCATCACGCCACTAAAACAGTGTAGCCAAGAGAATACAGAAGTATTTGCAGCGTCAGCAGAAAAATCGATCGCGTACACATTCAACGCGCACTCAAGCATGCGCAATCTTCGCCAACACTCGCGCTGCGACCTCTTTCACTTCCTCCGATCCAGCTAAGAGCGCAATTAGCGCTGGGATTCCTCCTATCTCCGCGTATTTCTGTTGCTTTTCAGAGCCATTGAGCAACGTGACGAGCGGTATCGACTCCACCTTTGCTGATGACAGATTTCCCGTTCGCATCGTTTTTTAGGACAACATACTTCAATGCCAGTCTGCATAATCCTCTTGCGCTTGAGTCCGCTTTAAAAGCGCAACAAGCTGAGGTATCGCTTTCTTGCGAGCAATCTCTTCTCGCCTCTTCTCGATTGGCTTCAACATGCATCATCAATGCAGCCAATGCAAAAGCGCCCTGTTGCTTGTGTCGGTCGCTCATGTTCAACAAGGCGATGAGAGGGTTGATTCCACCATATTTCGCGACCTCTGCTGCGTTAATTGGGTTTTCCGAGGCGATTTCCCTGGCAGCGTTTGCCTTCTGCTCCTCCGTTCCTTTCAAAAGTGCAACCAAAGAGGAATGGCTCCTGCGCGAGCGACTCTCGACTGATTGACTTTAGAAGAAGCCACCAGTATCGCTAGCGCGTTGACACCATGACACTTTTGTCCATCAGTTCCAGTTAACAACGGAACAAGCAGTTCGATCCCACCGCAGGCCACAATCTTTGAGACATTGGCTTTGCTCCAGCAAGCAATATTTCTCAATTCCGAGGCAGCGTATTCCTTCTGCTTGTTTGTTCCCTTCAATGAACCGATGAGCAGTGAAATGTTTTTGGGGGCAATAACAGTTTGACTGATATCCACTGATGGAATCGAGGCCAGCACTAGAGCTGCATTCTGCTCGAGCTCATCTGTTCCTTGTGATAAGGCAATAATCACGTCGATCCCACCACATTTCGCAATAACTCGCGCATTAGCCGCATTCCCGCAAACCATATTTCCCAATGCTGATATGGCATGCTTTTTTGCTCGGTTGTTTCTTTAAGAAGAACTGTGAGCAGAGGAATGGCTCCTTGGCGAGTCATTTCAACGCGATTCGCATCACTCAGCTGCGCCAGCGATGCCAAAGCATAGGCAGCACACTGTTTCCTTGCACTAATTCCACGTAACAGCGCAGCAAACAGGCTGATTCCTCCCTGCTTCATGACTTCCTCCGTATTAGAATCGTTCCTGTATATGATGTTTCTTAGCGCAAAGACTGCTCTTTCTTTCTGCTGATTTGTTCCTCTTAAGATCGGGATAAGCAAAGGAATGGCTCTTTGTTGGCCAATCTCCTTTCGAATTGCATCGCTTTCGTAAGCGAGGGCAGCCAATGCACTGGCTCCATACTCCTTCAGTTGCTCACTTCCACGTAGCATCTCTACGAGCAAATTTATTCCACCCAAAGACGATATCTCAGTGGCATAAGCTAGTTGCACACACGCAATTTGTGTCAACACAAATGATGCGTTTTGTTTCTCCTTTACCGATCCATTGAGAAGCCCAACAAGCAATGGGATAGCACCGTGTTGGACCATGCCAGTCCAGTAGGCTTCTTCGTCAGCGCAATTACCAATGCTTCCAGAGCAGTCTCTTCTGGTCCTCATTCCCCTGCAGCAGCGCTAGCAGCAGCGGAATAACGTCGGTCTTGTTACTATTTGAGCCATCCCACCACGCTAATTACGCCAGAGCATCCTTTGCAGACCGCTTTTGATCATTCGAGCCCTTGAGCAGCTTTACTAAGAAGATAATTCCTCCACAACTCGCAATCTCGATGCAGTTGGCTTTATTGCACTTGGCAATATTGGCTAACGCAATTGCAGCGCTCTTCTTTTGATCATTTGTTCCACTCAACAAGGCGATTAGCAGCGGAATGGCGCCCTTGAACGTGTTTCGTCAAAACAATTCGCCTTGGGGTCATTTTCTTTGCTTTGAAAAAAATGTGGCAGTTGGTCTCTGTCCTGCGATGAGAATTCAAATCAAAGACCCATCTGTCTGACAAGCCTTTTTCGCTCTTGTGTATTGGGCGTAGGAGTTTTCATAGTGAGGTATATTAAGAAACTGCATTGCACTAGTGAAGTTACCAACTAATACCCACACGACGAACGTTTATCCGCATTTAGTACTTTCACACATGCGATTAGATGCTGGAGATTAGACGGGATAGCCTAAGGTCTGTGACGTCTTTCATTATACGACACGAAAAGACCCTGACAAGTCGTCAATGAGTCACCCTGTGAATCTTATCTTGTGATGCGGGATCTTGTGAGGTCTCGCTTGTGGAGCCAGCGAATGGCAATTCCTAATGCCGTTAGGGTCAATGACAAGTTAGGTGGACAGTAGACGTGTCGGATTCATGTGAGCTCCGTTTAATGGCGAATTTGTCCTGGAATGCAACCTCAATACAGTGAACGCGAAATCGATGCACTACCGCACGTCTCCAGGCTCAGGAAAAATGGAAGACACGACTAGTGGTTGACTTTGATGACCATGAGAGCGCGATTGCGTCCGTCGTGTCCATGGCGTATTGTTTTGTTTTACACCGCTCGTTAGGTTTAGCATAGAAATTAACAATCGCCTTGCACATTTCAGAGAAGGCTCCAGCATATTCGTGCAGCCGTCTATCTCCACGAAGTACTGGAGCAGCATGGTGTCATCGAATTTGCTCCGAATGATTGATACCACTTTCCATAAAAAGGAAATAAACTGAGAATATATATGCTTGGCAAAAATCAATAATATATTGTACATATTTTTCCATTGCCTACGTACAGATCGCATACGAGTGTGGTCGAAAGTGGTGCAACCGTGCACAAGATCGTTGGAATTGGGATTATCCGGCTGTTTGTGATCGACAACAGCGGACGTGAGCAAGTGTTGTATCTTAACAAAGTGTACTATGTACCGGAGTTCAACTACAACCTGCTGTCCCTTCACAAAGGCTCAAAGCTCGACGATCTACGGATCGAGTTTGATGCAGACGAGTGTCAGATCACTCACAAAGACCAGGGCTATACCGTGATGGCCCCAGCGTCAGACCATCGGGTCTGTATGTGCTTCCCACTTTGGGTAAGGAGGTTGCGTTGGTGGTGATTCAGACCGTGAGCACTGACGCGATGATGTTATGGCATAGGCGCCTAGGACATCCGGGAAGGACGGCGATGTAGACTCTGTATGAAGACTATTTCAGAGAAGGAAGATCGTTCCCTAAGTCCCAGATCATTACACTTACGTGTGAGTCTTGCATCGGACGGCTCCGTGTCTTTGGGTGCACGGCGTATCGGCACGTGCCCAAAGAATATCGATGGAGAAGCCATCAAGTGCACGTTTGGTGACTACATTGAGACCCGAGATTATCGACTTCTCCACCTCACTGACATCGAACCGGTTATAGCCAAGGACGTCAAATTCCTACAAGACGTGCCAGCACATATCCTGGGCGACCGGCTCAAGGACTACATTGGTGCACAGACCAGGTGTGGCTGCAATCAGTGTAAGTCGCCGAAGAGCAGCGGGCCCTTAGCCAAACGAAGCGATCATGAATTTAGAAACTAAAGAACCGATCTCCGAGCTGTCAATCGGAAATGAAGGATCGCTTCAAAAGGAAAACAAAACGATCGTAAATTTAGAAGTTGGAGAACAGATCTCTGAACTGACTATCGAAAATGAAGGACCGCTTCATGAACGCACTACCGAAATCGGAGGATCGTTCACTGACAAGGACTTGGAAAAAGAGAAGCGACCGGCCAGTCAGCAATCAGCATCACTGAAGCGAACAATATCGAAACCGTAGTTCCAAGTCCAAGAAGTCAATCAGACGCCGATCGATCGGACCTCGGTGTTGCGCTGGATGGCCACAGCAAAGCACGAATCGTAGACGAACTTGATAAACGAGATCGAGAGAAACGAAGAGAAAGAGGGAAGTTGCCAGCGATCCCACGATTCAGCAACGCTAGTTCACATGGAACTGCCATGCGACTTGCGCGAGCAACGAGACCGATTCTCAAGAAAAGGCATTACGAGCCGATGGAAGAGTTGGCTCGCGTGCGCTTCTGCAGAGAGACGTCTCCAGAGAAGTGAGTGCGTTTCAGTGACGACTCTGGGGTTGTGATCGACGAGACTTAAACGGAGTCTCCGCTCTATCGAGGGCCGGACGTGGCCTAGCAAGCCATCGTAACGGACGGCCGAGTGAACAATGCACTCCAGTACCTACAAGATATCCAAGAACTCTTGGACCAAGCGAGAAGCCGATTACGCCGATTACTCTCAGTACCTGGCCACGGTTTGACCAGCACACTTGAGGACAACCAGTGGAGCGCGAGTAACTTGCACTCGCTGGCATTCTTGCTGAAGGGGATTCTAGACCCTCTCCGGACAGTGTGCCAGTGCAGAAGGAAGCGCAAACGCCCATTGCGTACTCAGAGGTCGCGGCACCGAGCCAAATGGAAGGGAAGGCAGCCAAGAAACAGCGAAGAAGACGACGAGGTTACGATCGAACGGAAAGCAAGATCGTTGCACTGGCGATGGGCCAAACTAGCGACAGTGATGACAAGCGAGTAGCCAGCGCTTTGAATTATTCTCTCAAGAATGGCATCATCAATGGCCGCTCGCCAGTCGATGAGAAGGATGATCCCGATCACGAAGTGTTCGTGTACGCTCTGTTGGCGATAAAGTTCGTGGAAGAGCCACAGAATGACAGAGAGCAACCGGCTCTAATAGCGCTCGCGAATGGTGCGAGGCGATGGACATGAACATCGTTCACTCATCAAAACCGAACGAAGATCTTAGTTGAACTGCCGAAAGGCAGAAAAGCGCTGAAGCGTAGATGGGTTTACACTATCAAACGCGGGGCTGATGGAGCCATCGAACGTTTCAAAGCAAGACTCGTGATCAAAGGCTTTTTACAAAAGTATGGCATTGATTATAACGAAAGCTTTTCTCCGTGGTCCGAACGGAGATCCTACGGCTATTGCTGGCAATCGCGGCCGCTTTAGACTGGGAAATCGAGCAAATGGACGACAATTCAGCGTTCTTGAACGGCTATCTCGATGAAGCGATTTATATGGAGCAGCCTGAAGGCTACGCCACTCCAAGAAAAGAGTACATGTACTGCACAGCTCATCAAGAGCCTGTAAGGTCTCAAGCAAGCGTCACGCGTGTGGTATTCGACGTTTCGAGAATATATGATTCGATCGGGATTTAAACACTTGGCAAAAGACCGTTGCGTTCTCATCAAGACTACCGAGCATGGCGTTTGTATCGTAAGCGTGTTTGTGGATGACTTGATGCTGATGGGATCGCCACACCACCTAGTCCGTGACTTCAAGAAACCTGCTGAAAGACCGTTTCGAGATGTCAGATCTTGGGCCAGTCGAGTATCTTCTTGGCTGACACATCAAAACAAACCGAAGTAAAGGAACGATCTTCCTTCATCAAGAGCAGTACTGTCTCAAGGTGTTGCATCGATTCAATATGCAAGATGCTGGTTCTGTGGGATCGCTACAAGAAACAGGCCAGCAGTTATCGTCGACACAGATGCCAAGCACTGCTGAAGAGACAACTTCTATGGCGGACATCCCCTATCGGGAAGCCGTCGGTAGCTTCATGTACTTGGTGTTGGGAACTCGGCCCGATCTGGCCGGTCTCGTTCGTCAAGTCAGTCGTTATCCAAGAACCCAGGCATACCCCATTGGCATTGACGTGCTGGCCAGCATGGACTCAAATATAACGGAAAACGATCGCATGGGATTGTGCTGGGTCGATCGGCTACGGATATCAACGATATCTTTATCACCTATAGCGATGCAGACTACGGAAACTGTCTCGACACCAAGCGATCGGTGTCGGCGTTCGTCATGTTCCTGTTCGGCTCCTCGCCATTATTGTGGCGGTGTTCGCAACAGAAACTGGTGACTCTCTTCATGACGGAGGCTGAATATGTTGCGCTGGCAAATACAGCACAAGAAGCACTGTATCTGCAGCTGTTTCTGCATGAACTCGGCAATGAGCAAACGAACGGAACGCTCATCTACGAAGACAATCAATCAACTATCAAAATTGCACGAAATCCGGAGCACCACGGTCGGTGCAAACACATCGATTTCAGCTTCTTTGTACAAGAACGAAACGAAAGCGGTAACATCCGATTGATGTACTGCCAGACCGATCGAATGGCAGCCGATGTGTTAACGAAGGCCATCGGACCGCAGAAGTTCATCACGCTGACCGAGCTGACCGGATTATGCACGAGAAGCCATTACCGGACGAAATAAGAAACGACAAGATAACTAACGCAATCGGTAAAGTTTTGTCCAAGTTCGGTGATGCCGAGCTATCGGCTCTATCCTGGCGGTCCCGGAGGCAAACGGCTGACGGACAGACGCTGAGTGTTGTGATTGGCCGCTCCACACAATGTCCACACCACAGTGGGTTTCCTGGCATCGCAGATTTACCACTGATGCGTACCGGTTTTATCCTCAATCGGAGGTTTTACGGTACTAGAGAGAAATACGATAGCAGTTTTATTAGTTTAGGGATTTAAGGGACGAGGAACCGACCGAGTTCCAAAGCCACTAATCCACCACTCTTGGATTTCCCCCTTCAACACCAAGTGTTTCTTCCTCCCCGTGCCGATCGCACGGTTCCTCTGCTGGCCGATCGGGCCCATCGAATCGAAACCAACTCTAGTGGATTTAAGTGCATTCACAAGTCGTTTGTCTATGCAGACTCGGTTTTAAATTGTTTCAGAAAGGATGCTTTTTGAAATAGTCCTTTCAAAAAGCTCCATACGAAGCTGGTCTGAGCTGGTATTCATCTAATCGAACAAAACGGTAAAAGAATTGATCTTCATCACGCTCTGCCCGTCTTCAACCGCATAAAACCCGTTTAAAATCACAACGTGAGCACTGGGTTTGAGCAACTGACCTTGCAATATTTCTATCTAGTCAACTCTCTTTGATGAGTGTTGAGTTTCGTCCTCAATCACAAGAGATGAAGCAATTAGCAATGCAGTGATTTGTGTGAGTTGGATTTGGATGTCGTTTACAGACGCTGACAGCATCTGTAAATGAGCTGTTCTTATTTCTGTGATGGAGTTTGTCAGACTATCGAGTCGCAATTTCATGGTTGCAGATGAGGGATTCAATACCAAGTTGTCGGAAGTGATAGGCCGCAGACCGTCAGTCGAATAGAAGCAACATGACTCCGTTTTGCTTGAGTCTGTCGCAAATTTGCTTGCTACATCGTCCATTGGAATTTTCATTTTTGGGTCGGAACTAGGTGCTTGCATAACACAATTTTGGGCAAGCACATCTGATTTTCCAAATATTAATTCAAAGTGTTTTTTTGTTCGTCGTATGAAAGCGAACGTTCGATCCACATAATTGCCTCTGCTTTATGAAGCAAATATTGCTCACCCGCAGCCTCAGTGACCGAGTCGTACGATTTCGACATCATCGCAATCAGAACGTTCAGCAATATGATCACGACAGTAATCAGATACGCAAACAGTAGGATGTTCGAGAAGACCCACTTCCATCCAGTAGTCTCGTTGTACGGATCATAATTGAGGTTGCCAAATAGCATGAGCAATACTGTAATAAACGTGTCCACAAACCATTCGTATCCAGTGACATCATTCAAAACTAAGTGAAGTGCACCAGTGAAGCCACAGAGAAACCCAGATAGAGAATGAAGAATCGACCAACGTCGTCTATCAGTCGTCCCATTGTGTAGATTAAAACGCCTGTGCTGGAGAAAACGCTCAAGTACTGGAGCAAATTGATTCAAAGCGAGATAGTGATGAGTGTCAACATACCATTTCGAGCAGGCATAGTTGACGATTGAGAATAATTCCAACGGAATGGTAGCAATGATAGCTCCATACGTGATCATATTGAGCCAATTCCAGAAAGATTTGAAGTATTCACCGCCGCGTGCTTGGCGGAACTCAACAAACACGATCAAATAAAGACAGCAAAGGCACGCATTGCAGCCATGACAATATATCTGGCATTCTTGAGCTGGGTCCAGTCCTTTGAATCGAAAATGATGATCGCATAGTAGAAAAGCAAAATCCTAACTGATACGATGACCTCCTTTAGAAACACTCTGCGCAGCCAACTCCATTTGATGTGTGTGATGTACTGAATGGCGTAGTTAGTGAGAACCTTGGTATTCGCGTATCGGACTGCTGATGCCAAAGCTGTCTCGGAATTGTCTACCCCTGTGTAGCCGTACAAAGCACGTAAATCAAAAAATTCAATCTCCATACGGCCTTTGCATGATCCTCTTTCAGCGGCGACAAGATCGAGATACCTGGGCGCCATTTCAGGCATTTTGTCCAGCAATACATTCAAGGACCATGGATCCCATCTAGAGCTGCCATGTTTAAACTGACTCATAAGCCATGATACGAGCTCGGTTTTTCCGGAGCAAGCTGCAGAACCAATTGAATAGTATAGGCTTGCATTGCGAGATACTAACAGCTTACACAACGCCATTTTGCCCCTGAAACCCGCTATGTGCAAAGGTCTCAAAAATATGCCCCGATAGCCGACTGGAATGCCAGCCTCAATTAAGAACGAGAGCAATTCGACTTCATCTGGAAAGTCTTCTTTGCAAACGAACTCCATCAGACCGGGAGCTTCTTTGTGCCCACACCGAATGAAAACGGTTTTTAGCTCAACGAGCGCTTTCAGTCCATTCTCTCTGATGTCAGGTTGAGCGAGCCATCAGCAAGTGTTGGAACTGCAGCATGAACAAGATTCGCAGTAAGTTTATCTGATCTTGGACGTGACGAGATTGTATTCGGCACTTGGTAAGAATTCCCATTTTATGCTGCTCATGTTCACTCTCGATCTGGGCGACCGAATGGCGTGTGGCACGTTCTCTGTCGCCTTTGATGGTAAAAAAAATAAAGGACCGGCGGCGCAAATCCGTTTCGTTCTACCGGACAAGTCTGTTTCAAGGCGGAGAACTCGATTTCTTTAGAGCGGCAATATTTTAAGTGCATTCGATAAGGCATCGGTACATGATCTTGTTGGGTTTCGAAACGGCTCCACCAGGCAGGGGAATTATTGCATGTATGAACGAACCCAATAGCAATTTCCAGCAGTGCGATCCATTTCTGTACAGTGAAGGCCAGGAATTATTCAGAGGTTCTAGTGTTGTGTTATTGAGAGGCTTATTGGCTGAGCATCCAATGATCAAAGCAGGCCAAAACGCATCAGGATGGTGACCACCTCATTAACATAAGCAGCGGTCACTGTGCTCATGAACACCTTGGATTTCGCAGCATTTTAGAGACTCGAGCGCAATAAGGGACCAAAAAGGAAGATTGAATAGAGCACATAGAATTGGACAAAATTGCGGCAGAATTCATCGCATGGCCTGCTTCAGAACTGATTTATCATGCCTTGATAATGTTTACTCTTCACTGACACAGCAGAAGAAGCGCGTGAGCGCTTGGGAAATTTTGGCGCTGACATAAAGCAGCAGTAGCGATAGCGGCAACAGCGCAACCGCGGCCAGGTAAACATACAGCTCATCGACCTCACGATCGCCGTCTAGACCGTCGAACCGAATGCTGTTCTCGTCGCCGAACAAGACGCTCACGGACGCCAGCAGCATAACAGCCGAAATCACACTCACAAAGCCCGCCATTATCTTGACTGAGCCGAAGTACAGAGTCGCCAGGATGGTGCGTGGAGAGAACGAGTCGAGCGTGCGCTCGTATCGTGGCCGCTGGTCGTTCCATACTGGACGAGGCATACGAATCGGCAGCAACGACTGCGTCTCACCAGAGTACGGCGAGAGATCGTTGAATTGGATGGCGCTATTCTCGCTAACTGCGAAGTTATGCAGCAGAACGTCAGCTCTGCAGCCGTAAGAGACCACACGCATCAGGGCTTGAAGGACCACGACACCGAAGCCGCAGAGTGGCAACGTCACGAGTGAGAACAGCATGCCGACCAGAACTATGACGAACCCAGCGATGGCCAATACGTAGTTGAGGACACTGTACAGCAGTAGTATGACCAGACTACGGAGCATGGAGCACTTGGCGCTCTTCTGCCGATGATCGCGCAGGTGCCGATCGCTCGATGGGACCTCAATGTTAATGTCGCAATTGTAGTAGTAGGCCGCCGGCGGTGCAGCGGGCGATACAGGTACGGGCATAGCCATGGGCACAGGCATAGCCATGGGCAGATTCTCGTCGTAGTCGTCGCGGAAAACGTCCGCCATGGGCGGCGGAGACAGCGGCGGAGCGCTCGGCTGTAGGTACATGTCTTCGGACTCGGTGGCAGAAATGACCACCATCATTCCGAGCAGATTGAAGGTAGGTACAGTGTACCGGTTGACACCCAAAGGACTCGCATCCAAAAGCTGTGATCCAATGTCAGTACACTGTAGCCAGTGAATCCACTGGTTTTTAATTGCTCTGAACCCACAGCAACAGCAACGGATCCCTTCGAAGTCTCATAAGTGGTCAGCCCACCACTTTACGATTCGGTTCAGACTGCAGCGATGGAAAGCGACTCTTCGGTCTATGCGGACATCCAAGCGTTGGCAGCTTCTAACAATGCAGCCTTCTGGATACCCGATCGACGGAATCCCAATCCGGTATGCCGTCCCATGAACGTATTCATCGCATTCCTGGCGTTCCATGCGTTAAACGTAGCTCTGGGCGTCGCATCGTGGTTCACAGTCGTCTTCGGAGTCGTCTTTAGCGTCGTCTTGCTCCCTCTCTGCCTCTGTGGGATCCAAGTGTTCCAGCTGGTCGCCTTCACGATCGAGATGCTTGCTTACCTGGATATTGCGTTGGCCAACACGATCCCACGTCAATTGCCGCTGCTGCCGACGAGCCAAACTGCGGACGATATTCAATTGGAGCTTAGATCTGGAGTCTCAAGACCGAAGATGGTCCACGTTGCATACTTCCTGATGCTCAAGCCATTCCTTTCGCTCTTGAGCTTCGTGATACTCGCATTGTCCGTCGTGCTGCCGATCCAGCTCCTAATGGGCGTTGACGTAACCGCGATCCATCACATAACCACGCAGATCGCTCGATCGGATCTGCACGTGGTTACTGCTGTGAGTATTTGGCTGTTGAGTGTAGCTAGCATTTCAGTTGGAGCGACGGCTTCGTGGCGTGTCACGAGACACTTCTGTATTGGCTCAGTGAATCTACGCGTGGCCAAACTTGTGGGTGATTTTCCCAGAGATTTTTCCCACTGATGCGAAATTACAACAGTAAACCTGTAGTTTACATATGCACAATACTGTTTGTACTGTACAGTACATTACTTTACAAAAACAGTAACTTACAGTTTCACGTTGAAAAATAAAACGTCGTTGCCGCCAAGTATGAGTCTGGCCTGCCTCATATCTGCATGCCATAGCCAAAATGAGCAGATTCAATTGTTGACATGCTTCCAGAAGAATCAGAAGATATGGGCATAATCAAGCCATTCCTACAGCTGCAGACTAATAACGATTTGCGTCTCCAGTGGAACATACAGGTGATTAGTCCAAGTGTAACGACGTGTTAGTCGTATCAACCACCGGACTTCAGCCACATCCTATTTTGACCCAAGGCACACAAGAACGATGGAGAGCGAGAACGAGTGCTACGTGTCGCTGTTTCTGACTCAAGAATCAGAAGCCAAGACCGTTGATAGCACCACAGGTTCCACACAAGAAATTGAACCACAATCTGAGAGGCCCCACGATTTGGGCAGATCCCTGCTCTTCCATGTTCTCAATGCGGTTCTGGGCGTCATATCATTCTTCACTGCGGTCTTCGGACTCTTCTTCGGCGTCGCTTTTCTCCCGCTGTGTTGCCTTGGAGTCGCAGTGCTCAAAGTGGCCCGTGTTACGGTCGATTCGTTTCCATGGTTGGATATCCAGTTGGCTAATTCGATTCGTCTCCAAAAGCCGCAGCTGCAGCCACGCGCGTCGTTCTATTTGCAGAGCGAGATCGATAATGTAGACGCCTTAGATCTGTCCCGAACGCAGACGATTCACGTACTCTACTTTCTCATGATCAAGACGTTCATCTCAATCGTCAGTGTCGTCGTTCTGGCACTGGCTGTTGTGCTACCAATTCAGCTGCTGGCTGGGGCTAACGCTACAGTGATCGACTGCGTGATCGTGCACGTTTTTGTGCAGCCAAAGATCATCTCCGTCTTGATCTTCGTGGCCTTTTGGTTGTTGGGCGTCGCAGGGATTCCTCTGGGCAGCAAAGCTTCCTGGTGTCTCACCAGCCGCTTCTGTGTAAATAGTACTGCATCGCCTGCGAATCTTTCTACGGTATAGATAAATTACGTATTACTGTATGTCCACGGTATACAGTACTACTGTACAGTATATAATACGTATATCGTATTTCTTACATCAACATGTTTCTTACGAAGTCCTCTTTTGTCATCACCAACCTGATTTTTTGAGATGCTAGTACTGTATAGGTACACTGTACCATTCTGCAAATGTGGTGCGCATGGGTTCAAGAAGAACTTTCCATTTCGCCATGGAGACCAAGAAGCCCAAAGAGCCGCCTATGGACGAGTGCCACGTCGTGTACTACGACTTTCCGTCCACGCCGCCGGCCTTGCGTGTGGCCGATGGCACGCGTGTGAGTCGTCGTGACTCAGTCACGGGTCCCATCAAGCCTGTGGCCATGGTGCTCACAGCACTAGCCGAGCCCGTCGTGATCGTGGAGCAGGAACCTCCAGAACCTTTGGCGCCACTGCTGCCCTGGTACCTGCGTCTACCGAGATACATGCTGTTCCACGCGTTCAATGCAGCGCTGGGCATGATCGGCTTCTACATTGTGGTGCTCGGCGTGGCCCTGGGCGTCGGACTCATCCCGCTCTGCTGCCTCGGCCTCGCGATCCTCCAGCTCCTGGCGCTTACGATAGATGTCCTCGCGCGATTCGACGTGCGACTAGCCAACACGGTGCCCTGCAAGCACCCAACGATGCAGCTGCACCCAGTCATCCAGAACGGCTTCTCGCTCACCGACCGCCACTCGCTGCCGCAATTGATCGCGCTTGCAATCGGCTACTTCGTGGTCGTCAAGTTCCTGATCGGCCTTGTGAGTCTGGTGTTGTTATCCTGGCTCGTGATTGTGCCAGTGCAAGCCGTTGGCGGCTACGAGGTGTCTCTCATTGGAGACTCACTGACCTACGAGTCGCATCCGACGCTGTTCGTATTGGCCGTGGTCGGCTGCTGGCTATTGGGCCTGATACTTCTGCCAACAGTCGCGCGGCTCTCGTGGGCGCTCACCAAATGGTTCTGCTCCGACCAGAACGCAGACAAGGAAGATTGCCAGGTCGCGTGTCTTGGCGATGCCAGTCGTGTTTGAAGAGACTGCCTCACGTTGTAGTTATGATCTTTATTACTCACTCCAGTTAGACTGTGGAGTTGCGCCTGTGAATCAATGCTTCTTTACGTGAACTATGTGCCAATAACGGCCCAGCAGTCATTTGGCGTTCGTCGTGTGTGCTCTCTGTAGCTCCAAGATGGCAGCAGTGAGTTCATGAAGCTGCGTCAGAATCTGCAAATTCGATGCTCGCATGCTTTGCATTTCCCCACTGACCGAGTCTCGAAGCACGTGAAGCAGCATTTACATTTGAGAACGCAAGCGCTCCATCTTGTCGTGCACGCCATTTTGAAGCTCACCATTCCAGATTCTAGACTTTCAGCGCCCAATCCCAGTGAGGAAGGTGCTTGAGTCTGAAAACATCGACACGATCTTCTTGCCAGAGTCCGTTCCTTCATTTTAGCATTAGGTCGCAGGCTTGCGCTCGTCTGTAGTATGTAGCGCGAGGAATCAACAGGTTATAAAGCTGTTCTCGAACACTTTGAGGAAGCGAGCGCTCGATACGAAAAACTGTCTGGGCTCTATGGAGCAAATACTGCTCTTCGGCGGCCTGTGTGACCAGATGTGGTCACCATAGCAATCAGAACGTTGAGCAATATAACCACAGCGCAAATGAGATACACCATTAGCAGAAGATTTGCCATGACCCACTTCCAATCGTCGGCGTTGCTGTAGGGATCGTAAGCCAGACTTCCAAGGAGCACAGTGTAAAAGTATTTACGAAGTTGTCATAGCCAACAGCGCCATGTAAGTTCAGATAAAACGCACCGTTCAAGCCAAGCAGATAAATCGCATAGAGGACGAAGAACTGACCTGCATCATGCGACCCATCTGGCGATGAGCAAGCCAGTCTTCTTCTACATGCTCAAGTACTGCAGCTCGTTGAGCCACTGTAAGACAGTGATGAAAGCGAGCAATGCATCACATGCCGAGCTCACTGAGCTAACGATAAACTCAATCGGAATGGACGCGAGAATAGAGCCGTATAAGATCATGTTGAGCCAATTCCAATACGACTTCAAGTAGTTGCTGGCAAGAAGTTCATACAGCACAGTAAATACCACAGGATAGAAACAACAAAGCCAAGAAAGAGCTTGGAATACCATGACGCCGTAATCTCTGGAGCTCTTGATGTCCGTCTAATCTGGAATCCCGAAAAGAATTGCCAAGAAGTACGACAGTAGCAGCGCCCAGAAGGCGGCAACTTCTCAGGAAAATGCTGTTCAGTGCATCCCACTTGACAATCACGATATATCTCATTATGCGGTTGGTCACGAATTCCACGGGAGTAGCGGAAGCTTGGTTGCTAACGTCACTGGAGACGCAAGACCGTAGATTCAGGGGAGATCGTAGTATCCGACCA
>JAADVW010000403.1:0-31009 GCA_023335875.1 Elongisporangium prolatum
ATCGTTGCGGTGCGGGGGTCCTCACTTATATCACTCCACACGCACACATGCCGGCCACCCAGGGTTCGGCTACCGGCGCACCGGCCTTATACCATTATGGTGCCGCATACCCTGGCTGTCCATTCAGCTTACAAGCGCCTTGCCGTCGCAGTTGCCAGCGGCTTCTTACCAGCGTGCCACAGCACGGCAGCCGAAAGGCTGCAGATCGGACCCTCTCATGGTCCCGGGCTCGACACGAAGAACTCGCTGTTACTCAACCGTGCGTTGATCTTCGAGTGGCCTGCGATCCGCCCGACACACTCCATGATCTGTAACCTGGCGAGCTACAAGGTGCGGTACGCTTACGGACTTGGCTGGCCCAGGACTTCACATTCATCACACTGCATATCACACAAAGCATTCATTCGGCATTTACTCACGAGCTCCGTGTCTCACGCGGAAGATTCTCAACTGGCGGCCTCCTTCTACCCCTCGCTTCACTCTCTGCGCTTGAGACTGGCTGCAGGCCAGCTGCCCGCTCGCTACCTGACGGGCTCTCCCCGGTGCCTTCTGCTCGGTGGCCTGCGTTTGGGCCTCTCGACGCCTCTTGTCCTCACATCCCAAAATAGGTAGCTTTTCCAGGCCGCCCTTTTAATTCTTGTTGCTCGTACGCTGCTCGAGGTCTTCCGTTGCTCCAGTCTTTCTCTCGGCTTACGTTGCTCCTGAAGGACGCTTCGGCTCATTCATGCGTTGTCATCCATCGTCCTGGTGCTAGCTCCTCACGGCCAACGACGCACACCGAGGCTCTCGTCGGTGATCGGTTATAGCTTCAGCTAACGGATCTATTGTAGTATGCACGCTTCGACCACAAAATAGAGGCGAGGACATGACGTGCTACGAATCCTTGAGCCGACATAGACGAATGGAACAAACCGTCGAAGACTTTGCCCTGTTTTACACTCGCCCCAATGCGCAGCTCAAAACGCCGACGGAAGCTACGTATGGGACGTGTACAAATGAGAATGCCCATCCGGTAAACGAAGAATTGATGCGATAATCCGGATCAGCATTATTCCTCATACAATGCGAGCATGCAGCTCATCCGAACGAGAAAAACAGGGTGATATTTCACAACCACTTAGCGATGACACTGTGAAGGCGGCTTTTCTGCTTGCCAATACTCCGCACAAAGATCGCGACCGTACTGTACCATGAACACTGGATTTAGCCATTAATGCGCCAGTAAGCTTGACATATAATATTGAACAAAGAGCAGGTCTGTGCAATGGTACAAAACGAAAAGTATTCGACTTCGTCCAAAACCTGCGCAACAACCGTACCAATCGTTCTTATTCAAGTAACCAACAAGTACTTTTGGCCATCATTTCTAGCAGACGTGCCGAACATCATAGCTATCATACCACACAGTATCAGTTGGAAATCACCCACTTACCACAACTTGACCTGGATTACCTTTGTGACTAGCATACGCGATAGCATTACACCGTGTGCAAGGTTTGACCTCTAGTAGCGTAATACTTAATCCAGTCGGAATACCGAACTTCGCGTTTGCATATGTTGCGCTTTCACGCGTGAGAGAACGCATCGATATCACTCTTACCCAGAATTTCTAGCTACACGATACCAAAAACCGTCGTAAGCAATGCAAACGTTTGATGCAAGAATGGACCCGCCTTGACATCCAAGAATCCAGCCTTCAGAACAATGAAACCGCAATGCTCGTGCATGATATGAAGATGATTGCTAGTGTGCACAACGCCAACAACCACCATGCATAGAAGCAATAGCTCAAGTAACAAATCTCATGATTCGTCTTATTTCGTCGGAGACGTAGCAGCAACTTCAACATCTGAAGAAGCTTCTTTCAGTTAAGCGGCGGCAAACTTTACCTATCGGCATCGCGTCCATTCTACCTTCCAACCGTCGCAATGCCATGTGATCAGTCCCAAATGGACCGCATCATGTTGCTGTGTTCAGTGAACAAGCTATCGCAAATGCATGAAGTACTATAGTACCTTCAACGCTAGCAACTTGAACTCTATCCTCCAACCGTCACAATTTCGTGTACATGAACCACATTCGTTAAAGTGCGCAGTGAACGAGCCATCGCAAACGCATGCAGTAGTAACTTCAAGGACAGCAACTTCAACTTTATGAAATTTTGCAAAACCATCTCAACCACCGCGATCTAAATGCAAATAGTCTCACTGAAAGATATGATTTTGCAAAAATATTGCTTATCGTAAGGCTATTTTGTAAAAAAAAAAAGAAAGCGGGCACGCCAGAAAACTTCACCTTGGCTTGCAGTAACTGGGTCAAGGACACCACATCCCCCCCGGAACGTTTAATTGTGTTTCTCTAAGTCCAACCGCCATATCGCCCAGCCTGCACAGTTAAGAAAATCTTCACAGTCGTCGCCTTGCACACAGTTTTTGTTCCTTTCCAAAAACACAACGCACCGCACACACACAACGGAGATCTTCGAAGAGCTCGAAGCCGACAGTCTCGACCAACAGGTCAGGCAAAAAAAAAATGCTCGTCACGACACTCCACACAACCTCAACGAGCTCCTCGAGACCCGGATCGACTCTAACAACCACGATGTGATCGCGATCCAACTCTTTGTTATTAGTACCTCGGCATTCTCAAACAAATGGGACCCTGTTTGAAGTCGTTGTTTCGCCGAGGCTAAGAAGCATGCATTGACTTTACTGACAATGTCACCCAGCTCAACTACTACCGTGAAGTCCCCCAAGGGGAAACGAACGTCGAAGCGGTTATGAGGACCAAAGAAAACGACGTTGCGGCCAACTCGGACGCGGAGACGAGTAACTAGCTCGCGAGTGAGCATCGCCAACAGTATGTTGGAGATTTAGGTGCTGAGGTGCAGTGTGAAGGATGGCTGATCTGACAGCGCAATACCTAGATTGAAGCGAACGAAGAAAGCATCACAATGATGCAAGAAAAAAGGAAAGATAGACAAAAGGTGGGTAGAGAGAAACAGTATAGTAAGTGTAATGTCCAAAATAAAACAGTAGTACATGTGCTCACTGAAGCGAACGTTTTTGTCGCCCTCTGCGCCCACCTGATATTCAACATAGCATGCACAACTACCTTCAGTTAACACTCTAGCAACAACAACAACGAAAAAGAAAAATTATGAGTAGGAGTAGGAGCAAGATCAACCCATCGTGTGTTTGCGCAAATATGTGAGTAGCTGGTATTGCTCAAATCAAAAAACATCATATGTAGTTGAAAATCATGGGTCACACGTCGACACCAACTGAAGCGGTGATTGACTAATTGTAAATTCAGATAATCTGTCAGCTCGTAGATATATCTTATGAACTTGTCACATGTCAACATTACCCTCAAATACTGATATACATGTAAATTGTGCGCTCTGTATGATTCATGCGCAAGTCGCACCAATATTGACACCATGGGTGACTGACTGACGATAAGAATTCCGCATCTTTTGCCCCTCCCCCTGTCAATTTCTATTAGCCGAGAGCTTAGGACCGAAATCGTAAAAATACCCCACAAATACAGACTAATAGTTACAATCTGCTGCCCAAGTCTACAGAAAAACCTTGCTGAAGAAACATTCATGCGCATTACAGTAGTCTAATGGCCTTCCTCACGGAAGCGTGAGCGAGTAGGTGCGTCACTGATCGTGATTGGAGGTCGTCAAACATTTCAGCCACTCACCGTGTTCTTTTCCATTAATTTCAGTCTATCAGGTCGAGTGTGACTCACAGATTGTATTGAGGGTTTTGGCCAATCATATTTGTTTAATCTAGTAATGGTCAATCGTAACGTGTAACTGTTCGGAACATTTCCGTAAAGTACGATCCGTTTCACCACACGTCCATACAAAACGCAAGTTGTTTTCAGTGTGGACTCGTAACGCGGCTTTCACAAACACCTCCCGGGTGATTCTGCACGAGGTCACTTTCCAGATGCCACCTCGAAAGAAGAAGATCGATGCCTCTGCGACAGATACAAGCCATGACAGCCACCGAAAGATGCGTCGTCGCAACCCAACATCCGTACCCGTTGGTACGCATGGGCAGCAGCAGGCTGCTATGCGACTTTTCGAGCGCTTCATGAGCGAATCCAACATGACATGGAGTGATGTTGCAGCTATGGCAAAGATCACGCGTGAAGCTCGTGCACACGGCGAAGAGCTACCAAAGAAGTGTCTGCATTCACTTCTGGACAGTTGGTCTCTCTTCTTGTTCAATTACGAGAGTAGAAGGCGAAAAATGACGTGGTTGTGCTGTCTCATGGAGCTGCAGACAATTACTGTCCCAAATCAAGCAAGTACTCTAAGAAAACTACATGGCTCTGGATGATGGGCGCTGTAGAACGACAAGATCGAACATGAAGAAGACTTTCAAGGAAGGAGCTGTGCGGATGATGATTGTCCAGAAACAGGCACCTGCAGCTGCTGTCACAGATATGTATTGTCTCGTCGACCTTCTTTATCAAAAAGGCGATATTGATTCTTTGCAATTTGCTTCGCTCTTAGTGTTCCGTGGTACATGTTGGGGAGATCTATTGGTTCGTGCTGGCTTCTGAAGTCCAATGAGTGGTGGAGAGCTATTTGTCAGCTTTACTCGTCTGAAGATTCATCATTACAAGGACTCAGTATGTATCCGCATCAAGACAAGTGGAGGCTGTGCCCCCTTCATGCTCTTGCAGTTGTTACTACCACTGCAAACAGTCCGAGTCCTCTTGTTTTTAATATGTTTCAGCAGTACGACATATTGCCTGAAGTCGATGACGATCAAGCCAGTGATCCAATTGGAGTGGTTAGCCAGTAAGAAGTTATCACACATGGAGCTATTGATGATGATGGAACGTCAGAAAAAGCGTGCGTAAGAGACCATCTGCTGCCCAAATCATCAACCAAAAGCTGCGCTTGCTTCAAGATGATTACATGAGAAACAAAGAGAAGAATGAGCCAACGCTCGGTGACGTGCCACTGACTGAAGGGTTGCAATCACACTATGTGTCGAGGTGCGGCACAGTGGGCCAACGCCAGCTATAAAATCGCAATTCAGTGGCTTTGTTCCCGCGGAATGTGGACCATGGACGCTTTGAGCAAAGTTTTCGCTTATGTTGGAACCACACTCACGGAAGACCAGAAAATTGTAAAACGTCTGTCGTGCTGGGATTCGGATGACGACGTTGTAATGCCATCACTGAGCGTTTTGATTGAAACCTTGAATCCCAAAGAGTGTGATAGTATTCTTCGGTTCCAAACCAAAATATTCTCGACATGCTATGGCTTTTTTGGAGAAGGATCCATGTGCAACATTCACCAGTCTGTACTCAATCTTATGATGCCACTCTCTTAATGCACGTTCCTGCTACGTCACAAGAGCATCCAAACTCACAGCTGTTAGCAGCTATCGAACGTGCAGCAGCTCACGCCGACGTCCCGCTTTCTCTTCTTCTTAGTGCTGGCGATCTCTTGCGTGCACGATACCAAAAACAGGGTATCCTTCACTCTGATGCTGGAGTGGATGGGCAGTCTCGATTTGAAGGTTTCAGATCAGGTGGATACTTTGTCATCTTGCTTTAATTTGCTGGTGCGTCGACTTGATCGCGAACGCTCAATGCCAGTTCCTCTTAAGAAACCAGCGGGCGACCATCCCCAGTTGTGCTTTAGCCAGCTCAGCCTTTAGCATCCATCAGTGAAACTTGGCATGGAACAATCGCCGACTTTGTGTACTCTTGGTACACGCGTAAACCATGGCTCAACAAGCAGATCCGCAGCGGAAAACAGATGCAAACGCAATTCGGCGATATGTGGTCATGGATTGCAATATTGAAATTACTTCTACTGATCCAGTCGAAATAGCTGAAAGCAGCAGTGAAGAAAATGATGCCATCTGGAAGTCATATCTTTACGTCTTGAGTAAGCGTCTCGAGGTGCAATTCAATTCCACACTGGCGCCACTTGATAGGAAAAAGCCAACATTCCGTGCATCCAGTATCCGAATGCGCTTGCACAACTGCTCTAAGTCGAGACAATCTGGCTTTGGTGCGTTGATATCAGCACAGCGATAAATTTTGGCAAAGGAGATATCATTGATCAGATTACGCCTATTGAACATCAGAAAGAGCACAAGTTATTATCCAAATACCAGCAGATTCATGACTCGTAGCCTATAACCTGAAAGTGTCTGGTGCTGCACAGCACCTTCAGTCTTGATACAACATCGACGGGCCTAATATATTTATACACATCACCATGTTAGCGACTTACAAACCATGAGTGTGAATCAGTGCTAAGAGGCGAACCTGGTTACTGTCCGACACAATGTTGGGAATAATCGCATGACCACCCGCGTGGCAGTAAATCTTGCTGCGCCGCATGCCCACCTTCTTACATCACACACGACCCAGCCTCTCGATTCTTGACGGCGAATGTGATGGCGCGATGTAGACCTGCTGCACATTTGCGTCGACGAGATCGTAGTTGTTCCGCATGCCCTGATTGCACGTGCTGTCCAGCGTCATGACGACCAATCGGTCGCGTAATACGTGGTCGCGAATGCGTGGGGCCGTCGTAATGCTGATCTAGTGGCCTCTGATTTGGTCCTGGAGCGATTTCATGGAATTCTTGTATTGCATGAGCACCATGCGATCAAGGTGATCGTCGTGACCATGCAGACCTTGACGCAGAGGAGGTCGCGGTAGTTGTGGATCAGCTTCATGAGCTTGGCCGCAGCCACCCACCTGGCGGCAATTCTAGACGCAAGCCCTTCAAGTAGCTCCACGATTGCGCTGCAAGTGCGTCTAGCGCGCTGCTGCGCGTTCGTTCAGCAGCAACGACCGTAGTCCATGTGCCTGGAGGCTCAGCTGCAGCTTGCCGCGGCATACGTACTCGATCACGATCGCGGACTTGTGGCGGTCTTCAATTGACGCCCTTCTTCTCCGCGTTGTTGATGACTGTGGGGGGCAATCAAACGTTTGTTTGTTATCAGTGGGTTCCGGAATGAATTTTATTGGCTGCTGTGATTCTCCATTCAAACATGCAGTCAACAAAACACACTTTCCGAGAAACCCTAATGTCTATCGTTGCTGCCCACTATGAAGAACAGGCGCGTTTCCGTGAGGGATCTGAGATTTTTTTCTTGGAGCACTTTACTGTTCCTACTGGGAGTGATTTTTTCGCCCGAGATATGCCCCGGCCCAGAAAACCTCAGTATAAGAGCAGAAATATTGTGACATGTCAACCTTCCCCATGCGAGTACGACTATAACATCAAATGAAATCCACTAAAGTCGTTGGATGCACCACGTCACAGAAAGCAAGTGATTATATTGGGGCTTCGCCGAATGATTTATAAAAAATAGTATTATGGTCTGGCTCTTGGTCGGAGCCGCTTCTTGTTGCATCAGAGACATCCAGACCGATTTTGGTAAATACTTAGTACTAGCGAGCATCACATAGTAGCTGCTTGGGCGAAGCCCTTACAGTAAAAGAGCTATAATAACAAAGTTGACTTGCTTGGTTGTGTGCAGTAGCGATGTTCTTCATTGCGTCGACGAGAGACGCCACATTGATCTGAGCTTGCTGATCTAGCGTGTTAACCCGTTGATCTTCTAAATATCGATTTCACGAGCTTTTTCAGTTTTTTTTATATATCGAAACCGTCGTGCCTTGAACACTGAGCCGCATGGAGAGCTCGCAGTCCATGCTCCGTGATGTCGGTATCTCGGCCACGCTGCCGAACTACGCACATGCTTGAAAGCAACATTTATGTCAGTTGAGGTGTCGATTGGACATTGAGCTACTTATTCGCGCTTATTTATTTTTGTAATCCCGATACATAGATGGCACATAAGTAGCTACCTTTTTATTTGGACATCGCTCTAATCACAGTGCGCAAAAAGGGCTGATGAATGACTTCAACCCGTAGAGCGGCACCACCTCCAATATGAACTTGCGCTTGCGCTTGACGCGCACACCGGACATTTCTCGATTGCTATTGGACTAAATGTGCGCTGATATTGCACGTGTTTAGAAACAAATAGGTTTTCTAACTGATATATCACATCGTCTTCTGACATTCGCTCAATTAAATACCTTGAATTGTATAAGGAATGGCAAAATAATTACCAAAAGCACTCATTTTCACCTGATTACACGAACCCTACGTGCTTACGCACATGCTTGAAAGCAACATTTGTGTCAGTTTCATTAAGGTTCGCATACAAGACGTATGTTAACACGGGTAACTTTGTGAGTGACGCGGTGGTTGCGCAATAGCTCCCACGAGCTCATCATGAGGGGCTTCGCCCAATAAATAAAAAATCGAGTTCTGTGGTACAGTCCGTGCCAAACGTCTGTGCAGGGTGGTAAATTGAGCTAATTTTGGTCTGAATTGCCTCCAATTGCGCTAAAAAAAGAGTCCCAAAAGCGTGGGCTTTCTAATAGTGCAATTGTTTTTGAAATCGAGCATGAGGAGATTGAGAAAAATCATGATTTTTAAAGTCTGTGCAACATCGAGGTTAGAACGTGTTATTTAGCTTTCTATAACGTGCCATAACCTTAAAGTGGTACAAATGAAAAGACCGTGATGCGGCAATGGCAAATATACATCCAGTTTTTGATTTGAACCTCAATGGGGGCCGTGAAGGGAACGGAGTTCTCACCTTACGAGCGTGGTCAAATTGATGCACTAAAAGCTGCCAAATGGTCCAGTGCTGCCATTGCAAAGGCGCTAAATCGCTCCGCAACTTGGGCATTGGCAAGTATGTGTACAATCGCAGGACCTACGGCAAGAAGAAGCTACCTGAAAGACCCAAACAGTAGACGAGCGAGGGCAGTGAAGTTTGATCAGGCAAGCACAACAACCTGGAATGACGCCAAGAAAGCTCAAGACGGCCCTGAATCTCAGCGCTTCACCGTGCAGCGTGAACTCCAGAAGGCACCATACCTCAGGTTCGGGAAGAGGATGCATACGCGACAGCCGACCAAGAAGCATAAAGATCGACAATTCAACTGGGCCCGCCAAATGAATCGCCAACGCATCGACTGGAGCACTGTGGTGGTCACCGACGAGAAAAAGGTTAATCTGGATGGTCCAGATGCCTTCCAATACTATTGGCACGACATTCGCGATGAAAAAGAGGAGTTCTTTAGCCGGCAGAAACGGCGGTGGGTCACTCATGGTATGGGGCGCATCGAATCGACCAACGTGTTCAAGTATTGTGGGGTCAAACGTAGCCGTTCTTCAAGAACAGTAATTTTTTTGGTGCTTGGCATGACCAATTTGGCGATTCTTACGGGCAGCCAGGACCCATATGCATACCAGCAAACACTTAAAAGCTATTTGCTTCCTTTTGGAGACGAAATTCATTGCAATAACTACGTTCTTCAGCACAACAACGCTAGCATGTATGTCTCGTATGATACTCAAGCGTTTCTCCGAGACGTCAATGTGACCGTTTTGCCGTGGCCTTCGCTGTCGCCTGACTTGAACCCAATCGAGAATGTTTGGGGGCAGCTGTTTATGCCGTCGGCAAGCAATACGAGAGCGTCGAAAAGCTTAAGATTACTGTTCTTGAAGAACGGCTACGTTTGACCCCACAATACTTGAACACGTTGGTCGATTCGATGCCTGATCGATTGGCTGACATCCTCGATTACAAAGAAAGAAAGACCAAGTACTAGATAGGCGTGATTCTGCATTAAAAGCTAAATAACACGTCTTAATCTCGATGTTGCACAGACTTTTGTCATCCCCCAAAATAATGATTTTCTCGATCTCCTCATGCTCGATTTCAATTCAAAAAAATGCACCAGTACAGTGGGTAAAAAAGTCAAGGTCGGTCCAAATCGTTTTTGCCGATTTGGTCACGACGCAGCCAAAATAAGGTCTTTATGGGAGCGGTTTGCCGAGCGGGTGGGCGACATCATGCTTCTTTCTTCATAAGACTCGCAAGAGTACCATGGGCTTACAATTCCGCCAATAGGGGATAATGTTTTTGTGTGGTAGCACCGTAGTGAAAAAAGTCAAGGTCGATTTTGATTATACTTGATTTTTGTATACTATCAGTAAACACTTCAACAAACGCATTCCTCCTCATTATTCTTTTTGCTCCAACAATGACCATGGAACGCAAGGCCCCCTCTATTGATCTTCGAGAGCTTCGCGTTTGCAAGTAAAAAGAGGGTCTTTCACATGCAGAAATCGGTCGCATGCTATTAATTCCAGTCACGTCCATCAAAGGGATCATTTCTCGGTACAAGCGATTCGGCCAACTCGACGACAGATCACGCACCGGTCGTCCTCGCATCACCGATCAGCAGGCAGACAAACGTATTATACGTAAAGCTGAAGACAATGGATTTGTGAGTGCAGTTGCATTAGCTGCACAAATGAGCCAAGAATTGAGCGTGAACGTGACCCCTCAGACCGTACGCAATCGCCTTCACCAAGCAGGGCTTGAGGTCGATCCGCCCGTATGAAGCCATTCCTCACCAAAGAGCACAAGCTCAAGCGGATCCTGTACGCCAAGAAAATGTTTGCGGCGTTTGAAGACGCAGCCTGGGGGAATATTTTCTACTCTGATGAAGCATCGATTGAGCTGCATGGTGCCAGTGGGAACGTGTCCGTGTGGAGGCGAAGCTCGGAGGCTTTCGACAGCAAGTGTATTGTGCCTACGTTCAAGTCCAGCCGGCAATCGATCATGGTGTGGAGCTGTATATCTGTCAATGGCGTGGGAGCAATACGCTTTTGTGAGGCTTCTGTGACTGGAGGGTGTTACCGGCAGCTGCTCCAATAAAAAATTCCGCGCTTCAAGATCTCTCCTCGCCCGTGCCCTTTGTCCAAGATGGCGCACCTGCACACCGTGCAAAAGCAACACGTGCTGTCGTGGATCAACTTTGCCACCTTGACCTAGGCCACCCTGCTCAAAGCCCGGATTTGAATCCAATTGATAACCTGTGGGCTCATCTAAAACGCGAGCTTCATAAAGACCCAGCCTCATCTATTGGCGATCTCAAGGAGAAAATAGCTGATATATGATACAACATTGACCGAGCATTGGTGCGCAAGCTCGTCATTTCCATGTCGGAACTCCTTGATGCAGTCATCCAGCGAAAAGGAGGTCACACAAAGTACATAATCCTGAAGGATACAAAACATAGTATAATCTGATATCGACCGTGACTTTTTGCACTACGGTACTTCTGATTTTTTTTTAAAAATGACTACCGTACAGAATGAAGCCCGCCAATTTTTATTGCTGAAAAATGACACCTAGACTTAATGCATATTTAAGATTAAAACTATACAATCCGATTGAAAAACTATGTAATTTTCACTGCGCAATGATGATAAGTGTTAATCGACCTTGACTTTTTTGTCCCACTGTGGAAAAGCCCACGCTTTTGGGACTCTTTTACGTCGTTTTTAGCGCAATTGAAGGTAATTTAGATCAAAATTAGCTTAATTGACCACCCTGCGCAGACTTTTGGCTCGGACCGTATGTAATTTCCCAAAAAAACTGACAGGAAGCAAACATGATAACCGTATTTGAGGTGGTCTACCCTAAAGAATAGAACAACATAATACCCCGGTTTTGTCGTGTTTGATGTGGGTCCAGCCAACCTCCCTCTGATTTTCGAAGGACGGAGCTGCTGGGCGATGGCGGTCGCAGTGGACGACGACGAGAGCAAGCCACAGGTCCGATTGTTCGCAGCAATAGTCTAGCACGTCCGCGTGCTAACTCTGCGCGACTCTGTGTAGGACGCGACTCCGCAGGAGCAAGAGCCGCTGCTCAAGTACGAGCGCGTGGGTGGGCACTTCCATGCGATCTTTAAGGATGACTCCATGAGCTGCATCGCTCTGCACGTGAATTTCGTGTGTGTCGGCACGTACAACGGCAACGTGCTGCTGCTGGAGTTGAATGGCAAGTTCATCCGCCGCCTGCACCAGCACTACAAGAAAGTCAACGACGTCTGCATCGATGAGACCGGCCAGGTACCCAATTCCATTAGTCCTGGATCTTGGGCTTGTGCTGACGGCCTCGTGTCTGTCTTGACTGTAGTACATCGCGTCATGCTCGGATGACGGTACAGTCGCAGTGTACACGTTGTTTCCATCGGCATCGCCGTCGAAAGCGGGCAATGCGCCTGCCGTCGGTGCTATGAATGGCAACCTCCCGGCCGCCCATGTATCGGTCTCCAGCACTGGCGGAGAAGTGAACATCTATAATTACTTCAGCGCCATCTACAGTGTGCAGTTGGAAGACCGGTATGCGCTGAAGCGCGAGCGCTGTTTTGCCTGTGGCGGCATTGCTGGCCAGTTGATTCTCAACAAGAAGGGCTGGATCATTGACAAGGAGACCACAGTGCACGAGGGCGAAGGTCCAGTGCATGCCATCCGCTGGAAAGACGGACTCGTTGCCTGGGCGAACGACTGGGGCGTCAAAGTCTACGACACTGACCACGATCAGCGCGTCACTTACATTGAGCGACCGCCCAATTGCCCACCCATGGAGCTCTGTCGCTGTCATCTAGAATGGCAGTCCAGCTCTGTTTTGCTTGTGGCCTGGGCGCATACGCTGCGCGTCGTGTCTTTCCGCAAAGCCACGCCGACGTCACCAACCTCCACGACGGCCTCTGCGAATGAATTGCTGCCAGGCTCCGTGATCGCTGAGGTCGTGACGCTGCTCTCATTCGACTTCTTTGTGGCCGGCATCAGTCCATGGGGCACCACTGCTGTATGCGTTTTGGCCTTCCGACCTCCGGGGTCGTCCATGCCGCAGAGCTCCAAGGAGCAGCGATCAGTCGAAGGCGAAGGAGAAAATGTCGAGATGCCGTTCCCTGAGGTGCACGTGGTCGGACTCGACGGCAAGCAGGTTTCAGCGGATATATTAAACCTCAAGGGCTACCAGCATCTCCGAGCCTCGGACTACAAGATGCCAAGTCTGCAGTACACGAGTGCGCACCAGATTCTCCAGGGCGGCAGCTTTGCCGACAGCCCTGTTCCGTCGATCTACGATGCTGGCTACGGTCGTCTCGCGTACCTGTGCACGCCCAAGGACGTTGTGATCTGTCGCTTACGCGATGTGGACGATCGCGTGCAGTGGGCAGTATCTCGAAAGCAGTATTCAAAGGCGCTGGAGGTCGCTCTGAAGGACCCCGCATCGCTGCGTAAACACACGATGGCCGAGCTCATGGAGTACTATATGGGTGAATTAATGAAGCAAAAGCAGTTCAAGAAGGCTGCCGAGGAGATCCGGCGGCTATTTGTTGGTGACGACTACGCTGCGTTGTGGGAGAAATACGTCTACGTGTTCTCGCAGCGTGGCCAATTGAGTGCAATCGCCAAGTACATTCCAACGACGAGCCCGCGCCTTCCCGCTGTGCAGTATGAGATGGTGCTGAAGCATTTCCTAGACTCGGATCCTGGTCAACTGCTCGAGATCATTCGGAAGTGGCCCAAACCTCGCCATCAAGATGTCACGCGCCCAGACACAGCAGCTCCGGAATACACGGAGACCGCTTTTGTGTTCGAACCTCTGTATGATGCCCAGGCTTGGATTAATCAGCTTGAGGCCGTGGTGCGTCGCCGTCGCATCGCTGAAGCTGAAGCAGAGAAGATCAGCATTGAGACATCGTACGTCATGGAAGCTCTAGCCGAGTTGTACACGGCCACTGAGCAATATGACCACGCGTTGCGTATTTACTTGAGCCAAGGCGCATTCTGCACCAACAAGGACCACGCGTTCAAGCTCATCACCGAGCACCAGCTATGGTCGCTCGTGCAGAACAAGGTGGTGAACTTGATGCAGATCGATCGCACGAGTGCTGTGCGCATGCTCGCGAATCAGACGGAGCAGCTCAAAATTTTGGATGTGGTCAAGCAAATGCAGGACGATCGCGAACTGCTGCATGATTATCTTCACGAGCTGTTTGTGCATCGCTTGAGCGAATACAATACTGAGATGTACGCTTCGCTGCACGAGATGCAAGTGTCGCTCTACGCTGAATTTGCGCCGGCCTATTTATTGAAGTTCCTTCAGACCAGCAATTTCGTGCCGCTGGAAAAGGTTCGTTGCTGTCACTGTGTTGTCGTGCTGTTTGATGTGCTCAAAGGCTGATTACTGCGCTTGTAGGCGTACACGTACTGCAGTGACCACACACCGCCTTTATGGGACGCCATGATCTACATCTTAGGACGTATGGGCCAGCACAAGAAGGCGTTGGACTTGATTCTGACCCAAATGAGAGACATCAACCACGCAATTCAGTTCGTTCAGGTGAGGAAAATTGGATGGAGACCCCGTCACAGAGCAGTACTGAGTTTGTGAATACAGGAAAATGATGAAACCCTATGGGATTATCTCATTGATCTGAGTCTCACAAGCAAGGAAAACGTGCAAGAACTACTCACGTTTGCAGCAGAGCACAAGATTGATCCGGTCAAGCTGATTCGCAAGGTAAGCCATTCTTGTTTCTCGTAGTGAAAGCTTTGCTCACTGACGTAAGCTCTATAGATCCCAGAAAACATGGAGATTGACCAACTCAAGGAACGACTCATAGCGATCATCTCCAACTACCGCATTCAGGTATTGTAATTCTTTGTTCGACTGGTTCTCTAGTTGGTCAAGAACTCAGGGCTGTTCCGTTTCTCTGCAGCAAAACTTGTGCCAGGGAAGCAGTCGCGTCTTCGAGAGCGATCGCGTGCAGTTGTTGCAACGCCAGGTCACTGCGCACAAGAAGGCTCGTCGAGTGACAGCCAAGACGCAGTGCCTCATTTGCCAGGAAGTGCTGCGAGCCCCGGCGTCGGGTAAGGAGAACGTGCACGTGTGTGTGTTTGAGTGCGGCCACTGCTACCATTTGCCGTGCTTGGAGGAGAAAACGCGTATGTGGAAGCGCTCCGACTTCTCCGATGGCGCTGATCTGCGCTCCACGCTCGGATGCTTTGTCTGCGACCACAGCACGCGCACGTTCGCGCGGACGGGTGGTGCGAATAGCATGCCGCTGCCGGAGCCTTCTGGTTTTGCTTCGCTGCCGCCTATGGCCCGCGGCGTATCGGAGAACCAGCTACAGCGCGCCAAGGACAAGTTGACGTACCTCATGGCTCCATGAGCAACGAGAGCAGATGTTGAGAGTCCAGGTGATCTGTAAGTCATCGTTGAAGTAGCAATGCTATGTGCCTGCTACTAGTTCCTGTTTGCTGCGTCGGGATAGCTGTAGTAGTTATCTGTGGAGAGACCTGATCAAAGAGCGCCAAGAACGCGAGAAGTGACCGCCTATATATAATGGAAGTTTATGCACACCAAAGGCATCGCAGTCCCCAAATTTCGCATGCTATTACATTAATCGCAGGCACAGTTTGTGTCCAAGGAAGAAGACAAGCAGGTGCCGTTGATCCATCCTCGACTACGAGCTAGTCGATTGTTGTTCCGATTTCACTCAGCAACCATCGAGATGACGATGCATTTATTCGTCATCCTCTTCGGCACCGCCGTTGGCAGCGGCAGCGCGCTGGGCGGCACGTCGGCGAGCGACACGGCCCTAAATAATAGCATAGAAAGCGTTAGAACGACCTGTTTGCTGTCTGCGCTGGGTTGAAATCTCAGCGAGGGGGACGCACCGGACGGCCCTGGCCGTAAGGCGAGGTGACGGCGAAGTCAATGTGCTTTTCCGAGTCCAGGCGGACCATGAAGGACGGGACATCGACAAGCTGCTTGCCGACACGGATGTGGCGCTGCTTGATGAGCACGCGGGCGTGGTGCACCGACTTGGCAAGGCCCTGCTTGAAGACCTTGGTCTGGAGGCGGCGCTCGAGCAGCTTCTGCACGTTCAAACGCAGAACGAAATCCAGCTCGTTCTCCTCCTCCGACAGAAGGCCGTAACGCTTGAGGCGACGCAGGAGAGCGGCACCTTCGAAGAGGCGCTTAGGATCCTTGGCATCGAGCGTCAGGAGCTCACGGGCAGCCTTGCGGAGCTTCGAGAGCGCGAACTGCACACGCCAAATCTCACGCTTGCAACGGAGACCGTACTCGCCGAGCAACTTAAGCTCCTGGTCGAGACGCTCCTTCTCGAACGCGCGCGAGGGCGTGCGGTAGGTCTTACGGTAGTTGCGATGACGCGAAATCTTCGGCATTTTGGCTGAGGTTTATGCGAATGCGGCGGGAGTGAGCGATCGGCGCCAAGCTGCAGCGCTCCCCAATGCTTCGCCACCAGCCAACCACCAATGCAAACAGCCAATCAAAAGGAAGACCCTATTTAAGCCAATGAGCAGAATCCCTGAGCCCTAGATGATCTAAGGTCTTCAAAATGGCATGAGTGGGTCGGGTCTGATCTTGTTCCTGGGTTTACAACAGTTGACCCATGTGGGAATAAATTGCTCCGAATAAGTGCGAATACACAGAAAGTCCCGGTTCAACATAGATTTTCTGAACCGGTTAACTCCGGTGTTCTCGTTTGGCTCGGGCGTGGGGGGGCGGGCTCCTTGGCTGGCTGGCGGGCCAAGTGTGTTTGGGACGAGAAGCTACCGGAGCATCATGGAGCAGGGCAAGCAGGCGATGGAGAATATGAAGAAGATCAAGATGCCGCAGGGCAGCGGCCCGGCCAGCGCGCTGGTCAAGTTCCTTGCCTTCACGGGTGCGGCCGGCTACGGCATTTACCACTCGATTTACAACGTGCCGGCTGGTCACCGTGCCGTCGTCTACAGCCGTATCGACGGCGTGGGCAAGGCCGTCTCAGAGCAGGGCACGCACTTCGTGATCCCGTGGCTCCAGCGTCCGATCATCTTCGATGTGCGTACGCGCCCGCGCACGTACGCCTCGCTCACGGGCACCAAGGATCTGCAGATGATCAACATTTCGATCCGTGTGCTGTCCAAGCCGGACCGTAGCCGTCTGCAGTGGATCTACACGCACCTTGGCCTAGGTATGAAGCCATATACAGAGCCAGTCATTGGCTTCTTCGTTCGAATGCTGATCATACTGCTGTGTCTATTGCTACAGACTACGATGAGAAGGTGCTGCCTTCGATTGTCAATGAAGTTGCTAAGCAGGTCGTGGCTCAGTATACGGCTGCTGAGCTGATCTTCCAGCGTGAGCACGTCAGTCGCGCCATTGCCAACCTTCTGGTACGTTTGCGTACGTCCAAAGTAGCGCAGTTGCAGTTTTACTCACCAACGACTTGGCTCCATATTGTAGAAACAACGTGGTGACCGCTTCGCCATCATGTTTGAGGATATCTCGATTATCCACTTGGCCTTCGGCCAGGAATACACGGCTGCTATTGAAGCTAAGCAAGTTGGTACGTGATGCAGCGCTCTTTAATTTGTCTTGAGTCCAGTCGTTCACAGGTTATTTTCAACTCTACAGCCCAACAGGACGCCGAACGTGCCCGCTTCGTCGTCGAGCGCGCTCTTCAGGAGAAGAAAAGTACCGTTATTCGCGCGCAAGGTGTGTCCAAGTCGGCCGAGCTGGTCGGTGAGGCCATCAAGAACAACCCGGCCTTCGTGCAGCTGCGTCGTCTGGACGCAGCCAAGGAAATTGCCACGGTGATCTCGCGATCGGCTAACAAGGTCTACTTGAATTCGGATTCGCTGCTTCTGAACCTGCTGCACGACTCAAGCCAGAAGTACGTCCAATATGCATCCGCCTCGCAGTCCCTATACTAACGCGTTCTCTCTCTCTCTCTGTTGATAGCCTTGGCAAGAAGTAAGCACTCGATGGATGGCGCCTTTAGCACTGGATGCATCTGTGTGCATCCTGCTGCCCTTGGAACAGATAAGGGAAAAAAAGAATCCACAGTTTTCGAATCTTTTTTTTTCTTTTTTTCGTGTTTGCACACGCATTCTAGAACCGGTTCATTTTAACCGAGCTGAACCGCGTATCCTCCGTGTGTTGGGGGTTCACTTCGAGCCCGCCATTGAATTCCTTGGGCGAGCGTGCGTGTCGCTTGTCCCAACCGTCCTCGTTCCCTATCGATCTCCATCTCTTCCCGACAGCAGCGACCATGAGCAGCGGAAACAACAGTTGGGACTCGAACGACCGGTGGCAGGATAACTACGATGCCGAAGCCACGCGCGGCCTTGAGCTGCCTGTGCTGCCCACGATCCCGTCGGGCAGCATTGACCTTGGCTCGATCGCGCCCGTCTTCGGCGTGGCCGGCTACGATGACGACTCGGCCGACTACCTGGACTACAACAAGGCTGGCCGCCCGTTCATGGAGCAGCTGAGCGGAACTTGCGGCTCGGCGTACTTCACGGGCATCATTGGCGGCGGAACCCTTGGCGCTGCGCAGGGCTTTGTCCGCTCGCCCAGCACCAAGTTCAAGATCCGCATGAATGCGCTCATGAATGGAGCTGCGCTGCGTGGATCCAAGGCTGGCAACGCTCTGGGTTGTCTAGGTAAGCGCATAGTTGCTGCATTAGCACGGTATAGAATGCAGTTTGTATTGATGGTGGTATGTGCTTTGTCTTCTAGCGATCATGTACAAGGCGTTTGAGTACGCTGGGGACACTGCGGAGCTTGAGAACATTGTCAAGTTTGACCAGGTCACGCCCATCCTGGCCTCGGCCGCTACCGGCGTCTTGTACAAATCCACGGGTACGGTGGTTAGTCTGGGCATTTAGGTTATCGTGTATCAGGAGCTTATGCACATTTATGATTTGTTCTGTAGCTGGCCCCAAGGCGATGGTGCTTGCAGGCGCTCTGGGCGCTGGCCTTATGAGCATCGTGCAGTTCGGTGTCAAGCCGTTCTACCCGCAGCTTTAGAGATCCCGTTGTGCTTGAATGGAACGAACGATGAGCAAAATTTCTGCGTCCTTCCGCGATGGATTGACAACAGCAAACGTACAGCAGAAAGCTCAAGCTTACGCAGCCAAGACGATACAACACGTAGACGAGAACGATGTAGAGCAGCAGGCAGAATTCGATTGCTTGATGCCGGGCGCACGAGAAGAAGGAATTGCTCCCATTGCATATTGGTCTGTAAGTTAGTAATACAAAAAAGGTTAAAATGGATGTTCCCCTTTCCTTACTGTAGTACAGTTGTGTTTCTGTATGCGAATTTGCCATTTTACCTGTGAAAATGTATCCACCTCGATAGTATAGGAAACATGTTTCGCAGGTAATCCTGTGAAATCGCATGATTCGCGCCTCATTCAAAAGCTCAGTGGCAGATATGCAGGGCACCAGCTATGCGCAGGAGCTGGAGGCACTCAAGACGGAGCTGCGGCACACGCTGGCGCGATGGGAGCGTCCTGTGGCTCCCAACGGGGTGTCCGGCTCTGTATTTTCCACTCCACGCGATCAGAACAGAGGAAATGGATCAGCGGCATCGCAATCTCCGCCGAGGACCGCAACCTCCACGCCTGCTACGTGGTCGTCGAGCTCGACGCGCACGATCCCGAGCAGTGCAGATCGCGCTGCTAGACCAGAACGTCCACTGTCTGCGTTAAGCGTGCAGCAGATGATGCAGGAATTAGAGCAGGCTGCCCAGCGACGACGAGAACTGGAGCAGCAATTGGCCAAAGAGATGAAGCAGGACGAAGCCAGGCGACAAGGAGAGCTCCGCCATCGGCAGCGACAGCAGCGAAGCATCTGGCAGGACGCAATTATCGCATTACAGCGGCAGCGGAAAGAGATCCTTCGTCAAATCGAGCAGGAAACCGAAGCTAGTCAGCAATCGTCGCCGCCCGATTCTCCGCCAAAGCCCGCGTCGCAGGCTGCCATGGACTCATTCGCGCTTCCACTTCGTACTCCGACTTCAGATCCGTCAAGCGCCTCAATAATTGCTGCGAATCATGCGCTGCGGGGTAGAGTATCACAACAGCCAACTACTGAAGGCAAAGACCAGCAGTACACGATCGAAGGCGTTGTGACGCTGGAGCCAATGGCATCGACTCATATCCAGCAGCAGAGGCCGTCAATTCCACGCAGTGTGATCTATGGAGCGCCTCAATCTAACCAAGTTGCAGTACCGCCCATGCCGACCAAGATGCACGATACGCTTAACGAGGTCTTCTCCATTCAGCTTCAATTCGCAGAGACGATGCTCAAGTTGGAAAAGTCGGTGCAATTGCGCGAGCAGCTTCTGAATCATCACCGTTCAGGCCAAGGCAGACACCAGTCCAGGTCAGGGGCTCGTCGGAGACCGCGCCCGAGAACGCACGCGGATAACAGTCGGAGATACTTGGCTGGCGTCGTGGAGCATCCCGAGCAGGATAGCGAAAGCAACAGTGATCTGGACTACCTGAGCAGCTCCAGCGCAAGCTTAGACGCCTCGCTGATTCGAGCACGGCATCCAGATATATCTGCAGGCTACAACAACCAGTCCCGCATACTAGCTCCAACGACTCCGCCATCAAGCAGCACGGCTTCGTCCCCTCCACACACTGGTAGCTCCAGCGCGACAACAACTGGGTCTTCTCACGCAGGACCATCTCCAGAAGACAACGCGACCAACAAGACGCCGTCGAAGAAACTCACACATGCGGATGCCAAGAAAGAGGCAGAGTTGGACCCAGCCACGAAGCAGGTTCGCTTTGAGTACTCGACGCCCGTGATCGCCAAGAAGTTCACGTTTGAGAACCAATCGGACGATGAGGAAAGCATTCTCAGCTTCCTTGAAGGCTCCAGCGTTTCCAGTAGCGAGCTGAGTGATCCGTCGTTCGTGCGAGCATTTGAGAAATTTCGCAGCGACCTGCAAACGGCCAAATCGTTCCTGTATGCTGCAGCTGCAGCACCAGGATCACCTCCACTCGCGACCGCTCGAACGCTGTTCACTTGCGATGAAGACGTCGACGACGACGACGAAGACGACGAAGACGACGAAGAGGAGGAAGTGAAGAAGAATGAGGATCCTCCTGCTGCTCCCGTGAAAACTCGTGGAACGCCAGCATGGAAGCAGCAGCAGGCGAGTCGTCTCGCTTCATCAGCCAATGTTACGGTGTCAGATGCTGCTGAAAATGCACCTCAACAGTCTGAACCAGAACTTCTCGACACCACTGAGCTCATGGAGCGTCGCCGTCAGCTCTGTCTAGACATCCAGGCCGAGAGCGCACATCTTCTTCTCAGCTTTGGCTCTACAAACGCGCCCCAACGCGAGCGGATCAAGAGCACGCTCATTGCGCTTCGGGCGCAGTTACAAACCGTGGACATGCATCTGAGCCAATTCAACACGTAACTGATACGTGGGCATGAAAAAAATATCCGTTAAGGATACGTTTCCACCCCCTTCTTGCTGCATTTTGGTTAGAAATCCCAGGATGTCTTGGTGCACGATCGAATCGGATCCAGGTCTCTCTCTCTCTCTCTCTCTTGGCCCTGTGCATGGAATGCTCAGGCGTTGGTATCAATAACTAACGTCTTCGCTTCCGCTTGTGGTTTATAACCGATTGATAGGCGTGTTCACGTCGCTGATTGAAGACATTGGCGTCAAGGGCGTAGAGGTCGACGAGCTCTACTCGCTGGACGCAGACCAGTTCACGGATCTCGCGCCCGTGTACGGACTCGTGTTCCTGTTCAAGTATGATTCTGCGCATGGCGAGCAACGTGAGCATTGCGCTGTTGTCGACGAGCCAGGTCTGTTCTTCGCCAAGCAGGTCATCAGCAACGCCTGCGCCACGCAGGCAATCCTGTCGATCCTCATGAACAGCACCGAGATCGATCTGGGCGAGACACTCGGCGAGTTCAAGGCATTCACGAGCAGCTTCCCCTCGGACCTTAAGGGTCTCGCGATCTCCAACAGCGAGAAGATCCGCCTGGCGCACAACTCGTTCTCGCGCGCCGAGCCGTTCGTGATGGACGAGCGCAAGGCCACGAGCGACGACGACGTATACCACTTTGTGGCCTATGTGCCGTTCAACGACAAGGTCTATGAGCTGGACGGCCTACAGGAAGGCCCGATCTGTCTGGGCGAGATACCGGCCGAGAGCGCCTACGAGGACCCGTGGCTCCAGGTCGCGTGCCCTGTGATTCAGGCGCGCATCGAGAAGTACGCTTCGTCTGAGATCCGCTTCAATCTGCTGGCGCTCGTTCGCAACCGCATGCAGGCGCTGGAAAGCTCCATGGCCGAGCTGTTGGAGCAGGACGAGCAGTCGCCCGAGAGCGAGCACGCCGTGGCCCAGCTCCAGAACGCCATCGCCATTGAGATGGACAAGCGGAAAAACTGGGCGCTCGAGAACGCGCGACGCAAGCACAACTACATCCCGTTCATCGTACAATTGCTCAAGACGCTCGCGCAGAAGAAGCAGCTGGAGCCACTGATCAAGCAGCAGCTTGAAAGCACTAGCAGTAATAGCAATACCAGCACGCAATAATGAACATGGAAGGCAGTTTAGCTCAAGAAGAATTCCTTGATCTATGGACGTTTAAAGAAAGAAAACGGAGGAGACACGCATGGGGGTCGCACATGCGCGGCAGAGAGCCAGCTGGAGCTCCACTGCACTCGCATGTGAAGCAGGATCGGCTTCCTTGATGCGGGACTGTCCAATTTCGAGAGGCATTAGCATCCGCCACGCAGCTGCAGCACCATGTGGATGGTGCCACCAGCAGCCACGTTGTAGTCCTGCAGCGTCTTATCGTCGGCGCTGGAGAACAAGACAAAGAGACAATTTGAGCCCTTCAGTCTCATTAGAGCGCAAGCTATGAAGAAGCAGTACGTACAGCTGCTTGCCACTGTAGATCAATCTATTGTAGACACAGACGCACAGCACTAACTCAGTCGAGAATCATACAAACACGCACCAAGCGCCGTATAAAACGCACCGGATCTGGTCGACTTGGATGCCTTCCTTCTCCTGCAGCGCCTGCTTCACGTGCAGAATCTAGAACACGCAGTGTCGGTCGAATGAAACGCCATAGCAACAAGCGTACTATCTCTCGCTCGTACCGTGTTGTCGGGCTCAAAGTTGAACGTTTGCTACCAGAGAGAGGACCTCGTCAGTTCACCCACATGGCCATCTCCTTTCCCGCTTGTTGCTCGTTCGCGTACCTTTCGACCAGTAAGCGTCTACAGACAATGAAGCATAGCGCACAAGAGCATTAGCAAGCGTGAGTGAGGTCAGCAGCAGCGTCTGTGGGTGCGTGAAGGCGCCAGGGCGCAGGTCTCTCTCCACCTTGATCTGGATCTGCATGGTGGCTTGGGCACTTAAGGGGAACAATTAACTTTGGGCGGGTTGACAGCTTTCCGCTCGAATTCCACAAGGTTGCACGAAGGTGGCTCGAAGGTGGCACGAAAGGACTCCAAAAGGCCGCAGAACGGAAATGGCGGCGAATGGCTCGAGCCGCTGCTCGCGGCCGGACTGCCTGTCGGCGCGGGAGGAGCTGGAGCTTTTGCAGGGCGATCTGAAGGAGATCGAGCGCGAAAATGAGCAGTTGCACGACCAGCTGGCTGCTGCAGAGTCTGCTGTGCAGCAGCACGTGCAGGAACGCACGCAAAGCCAGCAGGCGCTTGGTGAGAAAGACCGCGACATCGCGCAGTTGAACAATCAGGTCCAGCAGCTCAAGGATGAGGTTCTGGTGCTGCAGAGCTCACTGACCAAGGCCTCGTCATCGAGTAAAGAGAAGACGCCGAATGCTGAACCTGCCGCGCCTGCTGTAGCGATTGCAGCGGCAGCGGCAGCGCCTGAAGAGCCAAATGCAGAATCCCAAGCCTTGCGCAAGAAAAACGAGGCGCTGGAGAAGCAGTTGATGGAACTGCGTGCTGCTATTGTACGTGAAACGTCTGCGAATGTGAACGCCAATGCAGCCATTGCAGAGATCGCGCAGGAGTCCAAAGGCAAGCGCGATGAGCTGTACAACGTGCTCAAGGAGAACGAAGTCCTGCGCAGTGAGATGGCAGATCTGCAGAACGCGCTCAAGAAAGTGTCGGAGCTCGCACTCGACTACGAGACCACGATCCAGGCTCTTCATGAGCACCAAAGCGAATTCAAGGAAGCCATTGATGAACAGACAGTCGAGATCGCGCAACTTCATACCAAGATCGAGCAGCTAGAGCACGAAAAGCAGTTCGTAGAGGCAAAACTGATCGAGATGGACGAGCGCGAGAGCGATGTCGATGCGCTGCTGAAGAACCAGAAGATGAGAGATGAGATGGAGAAGACAGTTCTGCGTGCTGAGCTTGAGGAGCTGCGCAAAAAGCTTCAGCAGCAACAGCAAATTCAACAGCAACAGAGAGTTACAGCCAGTGTCAGTGCTGTTGCAGCTGCTGCTACGACAACGAGGCAGCAGCCAGCAGATCGCGATGTGGACGAAATGGAAGCGCAAGTGCAGAAGCTGCAAGATTTGCGCATTCGAGACAAGAAAACGATCATGGAACTGAACCAGCGCATTCTTCAGCAGCAGAGCGATCTCGAGAGTCTCGCTGAGCACGTGAACGCCGACGCAGCGATTGAAAGTGCTGTGGAACAAACGATCGAGAAGCAGCAACGCAAGAACGCCGGCATAGTGCAGGAGAACAGCAATCTGAAGCGTCGACTGAAAGAGCAGAACGATCTTGTTAATGAATTGGAGCTGCGTCAATCTCAATTGGAGCACGAACTGGTCGAAGCGCAGCACCTGAACGCTGAGTATGAGAAAAAGGCTGGTCTGGAAGAAGTTGTGGGGTATCAGAAGAAGCTGCGAAAGCAATTGGACAAACAGCAGCGGGAGAACGCGCGCTTGCGGCACAATCTGAGCGAACAGATCGAGGCGACAGGGAAAATGAATATCGCGTTTGAGCGGCTAAAGGCTGACACTGGAAAGCCGTTGACGTTCCAGTACGACGACCTCGTCATCGAAGATCATATGAAGGGTGAACTGGCTATGAATCAGGCCGTGATGACTCAAATGGAGCATCAGATTCAAGAGCTTGAAGCTGAACGCCTTCGGCTGCTACAGAAGATGCGCGAGCTAGCGCGACGTACTGGCCAGAGTCTATATGAATCACATGGACTCACTACGGAGGAGTGGCAGTATGTGGAAGAGTTTATCGATCGAGTCAAGCATACTCCTGAAGTTGCACGTCGCTTGCTTGCACACACTTCTGCACCGTTGGTTTTGTCTCAGATGGTCGGCTCGAGTAAAAATCTTGGTGATACTGATTCGGTTGATGCGCCGGAAGTGGCAAAGCTCGTCAAGGAGAACTCAAATCAGGCGCTTCAAATTGAACAGTTGCAACTGGAAGTTGAGCGTTTACATGCTATAGCATTGCGGGAGGAAGTGCCATTTATTTATCAAATGGAAGACGCACAAATCAAGAAGCCTCATGAAGACGAAGGCGCGTTAATGAAGATGCGAGATGAAATTACAGCGTTGAAAGTCGCCCATGAACGTCTAGAAAGTGACAGATCGATCGTTATGACGAAGTCTAGTGTTGTTGATAAGCAGTCTGCGATCGTGTGGAAAAATGCTAGAGCACCTGCACACGATGAAAGGGACCAACAAGAAGACATTGAATCGCTATCTACGTCAGATGAAGAAGACGATCAGTTCACTATTGTTGCACGATCCGAGCCGACAGAATCACTGAAACAGAAGACAGATCGATCTGTTCAAGCTGTGACTGAACCAAACGCAGTGGCTGTAGATAGCTCTGCTGGGATTGTTTCAAGACAGCAACTTACAGCTCAGCAACCCACACCACAAGCAACCCCAGTGCCATCGGCAGAGAGTATTGCGCTTGCGGTTGCACAGGCCATCGAGAAGCGACTGGCCCTATTCGATGCTGCTCGACAATATCCGAATGAAATTTTTTCTGGCGCTTCACTGGGACATTATGAACCGTTGAAGTCTGAGTCAAACCGAGCTGGACCCAGCGTGGATCCTCTTGCGTTCGAATCGGAAGATGCCATGGCCCATCAAATGGACGTCCTGAAGGAACTCAACATCTGTCTCGATGAACTAGTCGAGAGCGAGGCCCAAAACGAGCGATTGCGTGCCCAACTGACGCAGCATGAGAACGCGTTTTCTTCTGTGATGGATCAACACACCGTACTCTACCAGCACTTTTTCGTCATGCACGAGCAGTACACCAAACAGGAAAGTGCTTTGCGACTGGAGCTGCAGCAAGCGAAAAGCGACAATCGTGATGTATTGCTCAAGTGCCAGCGATACGAGGCAACTTTGCATCTAGTGGGGCAGCAACAACAGATTTCGGATACTGGTGAATTGCCGCTCGACAATGAAGCGAGATTGCGCTCCGAAATCGTCGAGCTGACCCGTAAAACTGCGATTTTCGAAGTAAACGAAGCGCAGCTTAAACGCAAATGCCAACAGCTATATGACGACTTGCGTGCTGCCACATCGCGCAATTCTACACTGGAACAAGAATGGCTCGACATGGAAAAGACGCTCAAGATTCGTATCTTGTATCTGGAAAGCTGGAAGCAAGGTGCAGACGAAATGATCCAGCGCATGGAAAACGCACTGGACCAAAGTGTACTAAAGCAGTTCGCAGAGAAGCACGAGAAACAACTTGTGCAGATTCTTGCGAAATATGGCGCTTTGAGTCAAGCGCATGCCGAACTGAGGGTGAAGATGTTACGAATGTACGACCTGCCTGATCAAGTGCAGAAAATGCAGCATGAAAATACGATTCTGATTGCAGAGAAAGATGCACGAGATGGCCAGACCACGAAGGCTGAGCGTGATAAAATCATAGATAGTGTCCACCAATCCCGTATTGTGCAACTTGAAAGTGAGCGAGATACGCTTACGCAACGCATCAAGGATCTTGAAGAGGCAAACGGAAAAGCAATCGCTGAAGGTGACTGGGTATCCATTTCAGCACCAGAGAGCAATTGTAACGATACCAATTCTGAACTTGAGAAAGAAAATTCCTTATTGTATGAACGCGTTAGTGAAGTGGAGCAACTGTATGAAACGTTGATCCGCGAGTGTGCGAGATACAAAGATATCGCTGCTTTGGCTGCAACTCAAGCCAATATTCTGTCCAAGAAAGTAACTCAAACTAAGACACTTCGAGAGCAGCGAGACGAAAATCTTCGCGATCTGATGGCATCGTCTGATGACCATGCGCTTGTGGGCCAATTGCAACAAACCTTGATGCAAGTGAAGGCCAGTTATCAACAGTTTCTGGTGAAATACGATCTCATGTCTGAGAACCAGCAGCAATCAGTTCTGAAAAACCAACATCTCGAACTGCAAATGGAGTCCAGTGCCAGGGACTTGAGTGACGTGAGGGATCGATCGCGAAGCCAGCTCTCGAAATTGGAAGCAACGATTTCTCAGGTGAAAGAGCGTGATCTAACAGTTCGAAACACCAAATGGGAAGCGTTCCGCAAACGGATTGACGCACTAGAGGAAGAATTGCGGGTTGAGCAAGAGCGTCGTAAGCAATTAGAGCAAGAACTCAGTGAGCAACAAGGCCATATTCCTTTGACTACGGCTGAAGCACGAGGGCCTATCAACGCACAAGCGGGCGAGATCAGCCGTCTAAAGAGTCGAATTGAAGCTATGGAGACACACGAGCGAGTGTTGATGGGGCAACTGGAAACTGCGGCCAAGTCGGCACGCTTCCAGGATCAAGAGGAGCAGCTCCAAGCAGAGCTGGCAGACAAGAAGCAACTGAATCAGGAATTAATGCGCCAAGTGCAGGCTTGTCAGGCCCGCATTACTGACCTGATCAAGCAAAACGGCGACTTGGAAACGAAGCAGCGTGAGCTGGCGAGCATCAACGAAGACTTGGAGATTGAGATCCAACAGTACCAGGCACAGTTGAATCTTGTCAGTGGTGGGAACAACCAACAAGGTGAGGGCGAGTCAGGAAACCAAGGCTCGCAGTCGCCATTGATGCGTCGCAAAGTGGGCATGTACGAGAAAGACCAGGCAGAGCTGCAGCATGCTGCTCAAGTAACAATCGCAAGTCTGAAACTTCTGGTTGAAGAGAAAAATACTCTGATCGGTGAATACCAGCAGAAGCTGGTGAGCCTTCGCCAAGAAGTTGCGCAGGGGAAGGCCCAAGATCGACTTGAAACGACTCTATTAAACAAGAAGCTGTATGAGGAGAACCAACGGATGATCCAGCAACTTAAAGAAGCCATGGACACAATCCGCCATCTAGAGCGAACAGGGAAAGACAAGAAGGCGGTTCAGGCGGCACAAGAGCGGCATGAGCACGCATTGAAAGAATGGAAGCAGGTCGAGATTGCATTAGAGAAAGCGAAACAGACAATTGACGAGCTACGAATGGAGATTGAAGTGCTGGTCAACGAGCGAAACATCGCTGAAGCTCGAGCTGGTGAAGCTTTGGAGGAGATTGTTCTCGCAAAAGACGCAATTGCAAGCCATGAGACGCATCACAAGCAGCTTGAAACGCAATTTGTGAGTGTGAAACGAGATATATCCAAGCGCGATGAAAAGATGCAACTACTTCGCGACGCCATCATTAAACTGAAGGAAGAGTTTTTGAAGGCGGAGGATCGTCATGCTATGGAGATTGCCAAGGCTCAGCACGCTGTTCAAGTGGTCAAGAGCAAGCAGCAACGTCAGGACAAAGACGATGACAAGTCCAAAGATGAAGCCATTGAACAGCTTACCAGCCAAGTTCAAATGTTGCAGCAGAAGATAGCGTTACTGAAGAAACAAGATGCGAAACGGAAGCAGGAACTCCAGACTCTAAAGCAAAGGTCAGCGGTGTCTATTGAGAGTGATCGAGGATCAAAGCCGCCACCAGATGTACTGGAGGAAGAGATTGAGCGGTTAAAACGATTATTGCAAGAAAAAGTGGTGCACGAAGCCCGCGCTGTTGAAGAATTGGAGAGGAAGTTGAAGATAGTGGAAGCTCAGAACGCTGCCTTTCGAGAAGCATCGACTTCAGCACCTGCAGTTCATGCTGATCACGATGCAACTGCTGCTGGGAACCTGAGCAAGAGCCGTGCTCATTGGGAGCTGGAAAAGAAGTTGCAGCGCCGTGTAGATATTCTCACGCTTCGGCTCAAGGAGAAGCAAACCGAGTTGGACAATTCGATTAACGAACTGGAAAAGACCAAGGAACGGCTCGCGAAGGTTTTGGATGAACGCACTCAGCACCAACGAGCTGATCAGGCGCGGCCTTCATCTGCAAACGTCAGTGATGGAGCCATCCCTGCTGATGTAAAACAGCAACTTGATGCTCTGGAGCGACAAAACCAAATGCTCCAGGAAACGCTGGTGCTCAAGCGAAAGGAATGGGAAGATTTATACACTCAGCAAATGGAGAAGTACGAGAGGCAGCTCAAGCGTGTCCGGTTACGACTGACGCAGCATGGCATCCCAGTGCGAGATCTCGACGAACAGTACGACGAAGACGATTTGCATCAAGAAGAACAGCGGTTTTTGGTGTCTGGAGAGATTCAAGATGAGCTGATTGTATTGGGAGAGGAGCTCCACAAGTATGAGCAAATGATGATCGCCAAGGACACCAAGTTGATAGAAACGCAGCTGGAACTCGAGAGTGTTCGCATGGAATACAACCGACTTCAACGCAAGCAGCTACACCCTCCGCCTCAGCAACAAGAACAGCGAGGTCATATGGCGTCATCGGCACGCACCACTCGAGCAAAAATGACCGGAATTCGATCATCTGCGACCGAGCGACTGGAGCTGGAGCAAGTGATTGCGAACATGAAGAAGGTGATCGACAAACTGCGCATAGAGAATGAGCATCTAAAGAAACATACCGTTTCCCCTGGGAAAATGGATATGTTGCGTCGCAAGCTCAAGGAGATGAAGGACATCCACGATCCGTTGGTTCACGAAGTGGAGCAACTGCGTTCCGAAACAAGTGCGCTTAAGAAGGACAAGCTGCGATTACAGCAGAAAGTTCGTGCTATGGCACACCGTCCACCGACACATGAGCCTCTGCAGCCTTCCCGAAGCGGCGAGGCTGATGAAGCAGAAGTATCCCAACTGAAGCAAGAAGTGGATGCGCTCACCCGCTCAGTAAATGAAAAGGACAGGACTATTCAACAGCTGGAGACCCAACTCAAGCACGTTCAGGATCTGCATAAAGATGAACTCAAGAAACGGGAGATACAACTCAAGCGATTGGAGTACGAAAACGCAAAGATGAGCAACGAATTGGCTGCATTTGATGCCGACTTTTTTGACGAGATTGAGGATCTCAAATACAAATATGCACAGGCAATTCGAGAAAAGCAGCAGCTTCTGGCGCGTCTTCGAGAGGGCAACAACCATGGATAATGACCTCATGACTAGTAGTCATCGCCACGCGAAAGAACTTCCTTACAAGTCGGACGGAGGATGATCGTGTGCTCGTACTGCGCCGTGTAACTGCCCTTGACATCAACGAGCGGTGGGTATGCCGTGACAATGCCCGTGTCGACAAGATTCTTTAGCGCCATGATGTACTTCTCCTGCTTGGCGCCTTTGGGGTTGATGAACGTCGAGCCACCATCGTCACGTTCCAGCCAGCGACGGCAAAACGTTAGCGTACCAAAGGTGCGCGTGATGTGGCTCAGTAGTTTCTTGGCACGCGGCAGACGCAACGGCACGTGTGGCGCATCAACAGCCTTGGCGTAATGCGAACATTCCAGATCTTCCATTGCGACTCCGCGACTGGTGGTACCGAAGGTTTCGATAGCAAAGATCTCGCCTTCTTCCATCTTGGTGTTGTCGCTGGTCCTGACGATGGGCACGCTCTTGCCGCCGTGGATTTGGTACGGAGCAATCGAGTGGCCGTTCAGGTTGCGAATACACTTGACCGGGTACGTCTTGCCTTCGATCGTGACTTCGTACGACTCCATGACCTCCTGGATGGCACCACCGATCTCACCAAGACGAGCATCGATACCAGCATGTTTAATACCTTCGTATGTAGCCATCTTGGCGGCCTCGAGCAGCAGGTCGAACTGAGGATCAAACGCGACCGTGAAGGCGCTGTCAATGATGCGACCGTCCACCTGCGTACCGAAATCCATTTTCATGACGTCTCCGTAGGAAAGCACAGTGTCGTCGCCCATGTTGGGCGTGTAATGCGCAGCCACGTGATTGAGTGAGCAGCC
>JAADVW010000404.1:0-30962 GCA_023335875.1 Elongisporangium prolatum
CAAGTGCTCAAATTTGACAAGATCATGGTCATGGACAAGGGAGAGATGGTGGAGTTTGGCCCCGTGGAGGAGCTGGCCACGAACCCCAACAGTGCATTCTACGAGTTTCTGGAAACGACGCTGCTCACATTTTGAAGTCAATGAGTATCATGCGCTGGATGTGATCCGAAAGGAAAATGTTGCTCCAAGCGGATTATTTATGCTGTTAGAGAGGTGTCAAATTCAGTTTTACTGCACAATAAAATGCTTTTATACAAGACCCATTTGTTTTGTCGGATATGCTCCAGAAGCTGCAGCAGCAGCTCCGTGGTCTGCGCTGTCCTGCGTTCCTGACCGCCACTGAGCAGACGCTGCAAGGCGCATCCTTCCGCAAGACGCTTGTTCTTTGGCTCTATGCTGTTTACCATACGCCAGCGTTGCGAGAGAACTCGGAGAGCGACGCTTGGACAGCACACGAGCCATCCGCAGCCCAACTGCAGCAATGGCTGCAACTCATGGTGCGTCGTTCTACAGAGCGAGTCGTTAGGATCCAGTGGTAAACAGAAGACGCACGACCTTGTGATGGATTAGGGCGTTGCAAACGCAGTGCATGGAGCGCTACTGGAAGGCGACATGAGTCTCCCTAGTGTGTGTGACTACTTCACCTTGATCGCAGAGACGGTCCAAGGACGGATGCTACTGGAGGTAGGCAGACTAGTTGGCTATGGCTTGGTAGATGTTTAGAGGTTTCGCTCTGATTGATCTAGTATAACTCACAGGACTCGGGCGAGACTGAGTGTCTGGGCAGCGTGATGCAACTGCTTGACGACCTCAGCACGCATCAGGTGGCGGTCCTTGTGATTCTCTGAGCTTTTGCTTTGCGCACTCACACGAGATGATTGATAGGCAGACGTCTTTGACGCTCGCTGTGAGATCTTCCCACTGAGCATCAGTATGATCAGCAGCTCAGTCAGTGCAGAGCAAGACTATGCAGCAGACATTGTCTCTCTTGCGAAGGTTCGATCTTTTTCTAAGAACCATTGAAGCTGCACTGACCTGAGAGCTCTCATGTTGTTGTAGCAAACAGACGCCGTACGCAAGCGAGTCGCATCCGCAAAGGAGCGACTGCAATTGCTGGATGACGGCATGAACACAGACCAGAGCGATGCCAAAGTGAGTCCCACTGCTCACTGGATCGCCTTTGGAACGACTAGTGATCTGATTCTGCTGTAGAAAACCAGTGAAGAGCTCGGAGACCTGCTGAACGAATGCGCAGAGCTCATGGAGCGGTATGTTTCGTCACATCTCTATGGCAATAGGCTTTGATGGCTGACTCGCTCTTTCGCTAGTGCGAGCGTTGTCTTTCGAGACGAAGTCGCTTGTTGGATGCAGCCATCCACTGAGCCTCTCATTGGACTGGGACAGGCAGCCCACGCTGTCTACGAGCGGATCGACCACGTCCTCACGTTTCTGGAGCAGACTGAGGTATCTCCAGTCATTCTACGCCCTAGACAACACAGCTCATCCACTCGCTGCTTTGGTCTCAGGCATCTCGCATTGCAAGCCACGAGACCAAATCGCTGCAAACGGCTCTAGACATCACGTTCCAGTACGTCGTCGTCGTGGTCTCTCTCAATGTCCAGTCAACGGACAGACCACTAACCTCTGTCTTTGAATGCGTAGCTGCCAGCAATTGGTCGATGCAGCTGCGCCAGAGCTTCGCAAACAGCTCCAAACGCTCGAGCTGTCGTGTCTCCAACAGCAATGAGAAAGGATCTGATCTCTTCAATATCGTTTCTCTGATTGGCTGAAATACGCTTCAATTTGTTGTTTCATTGGCTATAAATGCAGACAGACCATGTTTATGACCACAAAGCACCAGAAGAACAATGGAGCAGGCCGACGAGCAGCGGCGCTGGACGGTGCCGGGGCTGCAGAACCTCGGCAACACGTGCTTCTTCAACGCTATCCTGCAGGCCTTGGCCTCCGTGCGCTGCTTCCAGGACTTCCTTGACGAGGTCGTGCGCCAGGCTGGGCCGCGCAACGCACGCGCCATCCCGTTCACCTCGGCCCTGCGTGATTGTCTGCATGGTACGTGCTGTGGCGCCCTACAGCTGTGACGGCCGCAGGACTCACCTCTCTTGCTGTACTAGAGATGGCGGCCACGTCTGAGGACGAGTGGGGCCGGCGGCCCGTGGTCTCGCCGCAGAGACTGAACGGCGAGCTGGTCCACAAGCTTGTGTCGTTCCGAGGCAAGAAGCAGCAGGACTCGCAAGAGCTGCTGCAGTTCCTCATGAGCCTTGTGGGCGACGAGCAGAAGCGCTTCTTAGTGCGCGACAAGGGGCTGTGCGACCTCTGGCCCACGCAGCATGGACCACTCAAGGATGCATCGCGCTCCATCAGCGACCTGCGCTTTGACGAAGCGCTGGAGGAAAAGCACTGGAATCCGCTGCACGGACTGCAAGTGAATCTGCTGCAGTGTACGCACTGCAAACGGTACCGTCCAATGCGCAACCAGCGGTTCCTGGACGTGTCGCTGTCCTTCGGTACGGACCAACAGCCCAAGAAGCAGATCACGCTGCTGGATTGTCTAGAGCTGTACACAGCTCCAGAGGCCATCGAGGGTGTCGAGTGCAGCTACTGCAGCATCCAGCAGGGCCTAAAGGCAGTGAAAGAGGCGTACAGCGAGCTCCAGCAGCACGAAGAAGACGCCAGCGTGGCCTTGGAGATTGAGCAGCTTGAGTTGCAGGACTGCATTTACGCGCTTGAGCGCATGCTGACGACCACAGTCGAGCTGCCGACCAAGATGGGAACTGTCATGGAGCATTTCGTGCCTCGCGTGCTGCAGAACTGCCACAAGCGGCTGCAGTTCTCGCGCAGCCCCGACGTGTTCTGCTTCCATTTCAACCGCAAGGTGTACAACCCTTGGAGCGGCAGCACGCGCAAGCTCGACTGGTTCGTGTCGTTCCCGCTGGTGCTGGACATGAATCCGTTCTGCGCCTACGAGCAGGACGCCAGCGAGGACAAGCAGCTCAGCAGCCAGAGCTCCCATCACGACTCCAGCAGCAATGCGCTCTGGCTGCTGCTGCCTGCCCAGCAGCAGCAGCAACCGCAACAGCACCTTATTTATGAACTCACGGCCGTGATCGTGCACCTGGGCAACGACCGCGCCGGCCACTTCACGGCCTATCGCCGCATCGCCAACGGCCAATGGTTCTATGTCTCGGACGACGCGGTGCGCGAGGCCTCAGCGGACGAAGTGCTGCGCAGCTGCGCGTACATGCTGTTCTACGAGCGCGCGCACCGACCCAAGACGACCCGCTGGAGCCACACGAGCTCCAGCACCGACGAGGAGGACAGTCTGCCGGACCTGCCGCTTGAACGGCCGCTGCTGTGAAAGGAATCTGCGACGTGTGACAGCTCAATAACACAATGGTAAACGCCGACAAAAACGCAAATGGCCCCCTCATGGCGGCCAATCACTCTACTATTCGGTTGTTTTTTCTGGTCTTCTCGTTGCGAGCGCGATGGAGCGATTGCTGGCTTAAGTCAGCAGGTTCTCGCCCTGGAAGTGGGTCAGGCAGCTGTAGCCCACGAAGAGCACGACGCTCGCGAGAACCTGCTGGCGCTGGGGCGTGAACACGGCCGAGAGCGACTCCTTGAACTGCTGGTAGCTCGATTTCTTGGGCGCAGGCTGGCCACCAAAGCCCCGGCCGGCCAGCAAATGTGATTTCGGCTTCGTGGCACTGGCTGCCGCCAGTTGCTGGCGAGCACCGGCGTTCAGACGCTCGTATCGAGTGCGCAGACTCGCAGCTTCACGTTCGAGCGCGGCTAGCACGGCCTCGGCCTCCTGTTTGACCTTGGACAGCTCCATGGCCTTGATGCTGAGCTTCTCGACCTCTGAAAGCGTGAACTTGGCCTTAAAGTGCAGACGACGTGTGGTCTGCTCCACGACCACGACCTTCTTCTCGTGCTCCTCCTCGTGCTTCTTCTCCTCGTGCTCCGACGTCGACGTGGTGGTGGTGGTTGTGGTGAGAACCGACTTGGTGCCGTCTTCGTTCACAGTCTCCGTAACAGTGGTCTCCTGCTCCACGGTCTTCACCTCTTCTGTGACCTCTTCCTCGGTCTCTTCCTTAGCAGCTTCCTCCTCCTTGGCTTCTTCCTTCTCCTCCTTGGTCTCTTCCTCTTCTTCCTCCTCTTCCTCGTGCTGCTTGGTGATGCGGATGAGGTACCAGCGATCCACCGGCTTTTCGTCAAAGAGCGACGCCACGGGCACTTCCATCTGCACGAATGGCTCGGGCTCGTCGTCATCCTCTTCCTCCTCGTCGTCTTCCTCTTCATCTTGGTCGTCATCGCATTTCTCCTTCTTGGGCGACGGACCCGGCAGCACTGAGATCGTGAGCACGGCTTCGCGCGACTGCACACGGTCAAAGGCAAAGGCCGCAGGCCACTCGGCGTTGTTCCACTCCACCACGCGCTCCACAGGCTCCTTGACGGTCTCCTCGGTGGTCGTGGTGGTAGTCGTGGTGGTCGTAGTGGTCGTGATCTTGGTCTCGCCTTCCTCCGTCTCCACGATCTGCTCTTCCTTCTCGACTTCAGTCTCGGTCTCTTCCACCGTCTCCGTCTCGTCCTTCACGGCTTCCTCCGTGGCTTCTTCGGTCTCTTCCATGACCTCACTGATCTTCTCTTCCTCGACCTGGGCTTGCGCTTCCTCCTCCTCCTCCTCTTCGTCGTCCTCGTACTCGGGCTCGAGCGAGAGAGAGATCACGGCGCCCTCCACGGGGGCCTCGCCTTCGACGCCAGCGATCTCGACCTCGAGACGGCCGACGCTCTTGGTCTTGCTGCCGAGCGTTGTGATCTGCTCGAACAGCGCTTGGATCTGCGCATCCAGCAGCTTGACCTCATCCACCTTGGCGGTGACATTGCGGCGGCACAGCAGGTACTGCTGCGAGGCCTGCTGCAGCAGCGCAGCCGCCTGGGCCGTAGACGAACTCGCCGATGCCATTTCTCTCTTCTTCTTGGAGATGGTATTTGTTTGGTGCACAGCCAGGGTACCTCATTACAGCGCTCTGCTTCCAATACAAGGAAAGCTACTATAGAGGCTATCTACAGTACAGTTTCGCCCTTTGGGACCACTGTTTTGTGAGTATACGGTACTACAGTAGTATTGTTGTATGCAACTTCAGTTGTTATCAGACCTTTGGATGGAAACGTGGTTCACTGGATCTGCCCAATGGATACGATGAACGCGGCTGAAGACGAAGCAACAAGGTTAAATGGGTGAAACCACGCTCGTCAAGCGTACTACGTAAACGAAAGGCATTGCGAGACGTGCATGTGAGTCCGGGTGCTTATGTCAGCAGCTACAGATTACAGAGCGCTCTGTACGTCCTGTGCACTCGCATGCGACGGCAAACTGCTCGTTCTCTGAGCCTCAAGTACCTGAGAACAACGCGTGTGCTCTGCTGGTTACGTTGTGTTTCATCACTGGATCAAACAAGATTCATCTCGCTGGCTCGTTGCTTTATGGCTGTGGATGGCGTCTACGCATTCTGAATTAGGGCTCGTAATCAGATATTCAGTTCTGTGTCTGCTCGCTTTGAGCTGGTAATTCATGCGTGCGCTTGGGACACTCGGCTTGCTTCGGTTGGTATATCAGCCCCTCGCTTTCTTCAAGGCGCATGGAGCAGACATCTCTTGGAGAGAGGGAGCAGTACGATGGGGAAGCATATAAGTGACGGTTTCACGAGCACAATTCACATCAAAGGGATCAAAGCAACTGCGCTGGGCTGCGTCTGTCTCTCTAAGTGCACTCCCACTTTATTCGTTCGCATTCATAAATGCCACGGCCATCAATCGTGGAGGAGGGAGCGCTTTCAGGCCAAAAGTGGATCGCCCAGCCCACTTTCCTCTATGTACAACTGGTGTGACTGATGATAGCGTAGTCTCCGCTAAGGCTCCCTCTGCTCGCACCACTGGAGTTGTCCGGAGCAGTGGCTGATATCCACGGTCTTTGCATCCATGAAGAAAACGCACGTGTCTCTCTCATCATCTCGTGAGCGGTCAGGCATCTCTTCTGCGGGAAAGCATGCCTCTCTGTCTTGGTTGCACATTTTCCTCCTTGGTTTTGATGCTTTGAAAGCATATCAACTTGGCAAGGGATCCATCACAGTAAAGTGGTACTCTTAGCGCATTCGCACGTCAGCATCTGCAAGTGAGCGAGGCGAGTGCGCGCGTGACGCTGCGTTGCCAGCCATTGGACTGCAGGCTTCAAGCAAGACGCAAAGCTAAAGAATGCATGGAAGTGGTTAAATAGACGCTTCGTATTGCGATTGTTAATGGGGGACTTGAGTTGTTAAATAAATAGGCAGGTCCTTTCCATGGGGATCTGGGGGATTGTTGATGGGGGCCGATTAAGGCTCTTTTAAAAGCAGTAGACATGCGGGCGATCCGAAGGTGCGAGCGAACCCGTCGTGGACGTGGGCGAGCCGTGAAGCCAGCCGTTTAGGCGCTGCAACGCCTCGTCGTCCTCCTGAATCGTGGGCGCCCCGCTGTTGTCCAAGTATCGCACGCGCGGATTCATCGAGCCGAAGTGGTTGTCAAGGCTCACGCGATCCGAGGCACACGAGGCGCGCATAGAGCTGACGCTCGAGCGCAGCACCATCGAATCGTTGTTGGCATACGCGTAGCCACTGTTGCTAGTTATGCTGCTCGTGCGGTTGCTTCCTCCGCGACCGTAGAACTTGTACGAAACACCTTCGTCGCGACGAGCGATCGTCGTGGTTTGTGGCGTGCTTTGACCGCGGCGGCGCTTCACCTGGTAACGCGCAGGCGTGCACTCTGACGATTCCATGAAGAACTCGTCTGTGCGCGCCGGCGATCGACTGCTAGCTGGGTAAGCGCTGTTGGAGCGAGGCATCTTGCTGGTCGAGTTGCGACGCGACGAGTTGCTGTAGTTGGAATGGTGCACGTCGCCCAGGTTGTACTCCTCAAATGAGCCGTTGTTGGTCACGACAGTGCTGGAGGTGGACATGATAGTATCGCTGACATGCGCGAAGTTGCGTGCGCCGTATTTGTTCTTGCGCTCCTCGAGGAAGAAGATCTGTTCGAGTGCGAGCGACGGGCGCGAGCAGACGCACTTAGCCCCGCGTACTCCGCACGATTTACATCGCCGCAGCCACGTGAACTTGAAGATGCTGATCCAGTGCGCCAGCAGACTCACGCGCTTGGCAGCACTGTGGTCGCGGCGCTGGTGCTTGCGCCAGCCGGCGGCCTGTGTGTTGCTGGTCTCGTTGTTGGCCGAGGAGGACGGCTGGTAGTGGTGCTGCGGCGGGAAGGCCGGCTGCGACTCTGGGAGCGACACGACGTCGTCCGGTAGGTCAAGCAGGAAAATGCCGCGCTCGTCCCGACCCATGATCTGTGTCTGTTAGGCGTCGAGGTGTGAGGCCTACGAGTCTTTTTCACTTGTGGCAAGCGGACGGAATCCGCCAACAGCAGGCGCAAGGAAAGCGAATGCTGCGGGCGCAGAGAAAGACCAGAGCCACGCTGGCTGGGCTCTGCACAAGCCCCAGAGTTTCCTACCTAACCGCAACCTTACCGTACAGCAGCTGAACGCACTTTTACGTAAAGTGAAAGCCCTGGCCAAAGCGATACGCTTGAGGTGCTTACCCTGTTCGCACCGGCGTCATCAAATCTCATTTGGTGATACAAACAGCCAGTCAAACGCACTGGCGTGATGAAAAATTGGCTGAATCTTCAGCCCTTTTTTATTGGTCGATTGTGGAGATGTGGATATTCTGGATAGAAAGAGGCCGAACTAGAACAAGAATAAGATCTGGGCACCACAAAGGCTGATCACAGATTCTGGAACCGAAGCAATCCGCTGTTGCTCGCAATCTGAACGCATGTGATCTATTATAGTTGTTTCCGTATGAAACAAGATGGACCTGCCCAAGCGACGCTTCCTGGTCCTGCGTACTGTAAAGTGCCCGATTTCTTCGATCAAGCGAAGTAATACGAGTTGGTAAGAACGATTCCCTTGGCGACCATTGTAGATGACTTCGGTGGCATAAAACGCTAATCGGAGTACGCAATCATGAATCAATCAACTAAAACGAATTGCTCCAAAACCCTAGTACAGAGACAAACCTTACTCGTGCTATCTCAGTACTTGTCTGACGTCGATCAGGTGACAACCATTCCTAAACACAATGAATCTCTATGGAATATTACGTTTGGTCGAAAGCGACATACTGACAGATGTACTGAAATATGCGCAGTCAAGCATCGCTCGAGCAGGTTTCGACACCAACTGATGTGTCCCATTCGACTACGTCATGGGTTACGCGACAGGCGCAGGATGTGTGCTCTTTGCAGAGCTCCACGACGCACAACGCGGGAGTTGACGCTGGGCCGGAGGAGCGCCAGAGCGTCAACCTGGTCACTGGCTGGCGGGTGAGAGACGGCTTCCTTGGGGTCTTTTCGCAATCCAATAGGGTGTGTTTGAAGCTGCTGGGGCGATTACGCACATCACGACACCAAGAAATCGTCACGTGCGATGGAGGAAGCAATACGAGCGGAACGAGCCACAATGAACGACAGACGAAGTAAGCATGGTTGCTGCTTGGATGGTTGTGGGCGGCTTGACATAGAGTACCGTACATATTTTGGAGACTCTTGGCTCTGGCGTCAGGAGTTTTCGTCCGAAACGCAGGCAGTTTACACAGTCCACCGCATGGATGGATGACTCTCTGCTTGCAGGACCAGCAAAGACAGGACGCTGGGCATGACAAGTAGTATCTGCAATACCATATCTTATGATACCCATTGATCCATCCTCGAGAAGCTGCAATGCCATGGTGCACTGGGGGGCATACACACACGTCATACCTCTTGCCTCCCAACGCATCCCTCTCTACACGAACCACAGGCAGGAAAGACCTCGAGACATAATCGTTGCGGAGGGTATCTCCTGCACGACAGGCCTGCGCAGCAAGCACGAGCACAAATCAGCAGGAGAAAAATGCTAGTTCATTAGAAAGACACAGCCCACACAAGTGGACAGTCGCATGCAGCTGACGAACCCAGTTGGCGCTCGAGTATGAGCTGACCATGCTTACGACAGACTGGCGTCCATCTCAATGACCTCCAGACCGCCAGTACAGCTCCATGGAAACTTTCACAAGCGCGGCCGCTCCCAGAGGAAAGAGAGTCCATTGGTTCGTAAGCGCGTCTGGTTGTAGGCAACTGCTTGCTCTGGTCTCTCGGATGCGTGACCCAGTCTCCATCTTGGTCATCATTTAAAGTACCGTACTGTAGCGGCACTGGCTTCGTGTGGTTTGAGCAAACATGCGTCTGATGCGGCACCAGTGTTCTGTGCGTGGCACAATCAGTTACAGCGAGCTTTTTAAAGACATGCAGCCGATTAGCTTCTGCCTTGGAGAGATGACTTCGTCTGGTCTCACCCGCTATACGACGGCGTTAAAAAAGCACTGACTCTTTTAATCGCGAAGCAAGCATTCTTCGGACACGCTCTGTACGTCTTGCTTGATGACTTCGCTCTTCCGGGCGGGACGGAAACGCGTTAACATCTCGAAGGAGTCAAGAGAATCCATGGATTTTTCGTCGTCACATGTTCACGAGTGTACGAGTGCCTGCATCGTTTGCTAAGATGCCATTTGGCTTTGCTTTCGTGAGGAAGGCGACCCATTCCAATGCGAATTGCTCCCTGGTGGGACAAGGTCGTCGACAAGACCAACGCTCTTCTATGGAGCTGGATGTCAAAAAGATTTCTGGTTCTCGAATGGCGGAAGCATTCGCTCTGGATGCGAAATCTCGAAGCTCTCTTGGTGTATTGCTGCGCCACGCGCAAACAGGCGCAGATGCGTGATGGTTGATCATTTAACGATGGAATGAGTGATTCGCATTCTTCGCATTCTGTATTCAAGTGCGTGTTGGATCCGAGAACTCGATCGGTGCCATTGCGATTGTGTGATGCCGAATCAAATGTGATGGATCTGCAAGCAAACGATATGGCCTTACAAAAAGGGGTAATAGTACTGTACACTGGAAAGGTGATGTACCCATATTACATTTGATCACAGGTACGGTACTACTAATCTGAGGCCAGCGCTACGCCAAGCAGAAATGCTCAGTTGTACCGCACCCAATGGCGCATGACGGACGCAAAAAAGACATGCACTATTGCAGCAGATGCGACGCAGACAAGCTTGTGGACAGTGAGACGTTCGTTCGTTTCAGCTGGAGCAACGGACCTGCTTGAACCCAGTACCAACTCAGCTGGCAAAATTGTCAGAGCGCTCGCGCTTCTGCCGGCGCCATCATATTTTTTGGTACGAAGAGAGAAGCTTGTCAGTTGAGCTTCGGTTGCAACCGCTGACCACTCGACACGCGCTTCTCATCGAATCACACGCCGAGCGCGTGCAACGGTCAGCATTCCCTCGGCCACTCGACTAGCTATAAAATGCCTTTAGCTGAGCGTGTAGTTAGTCAGGTATTCTTGAGTTCAAGGATTATACAGTTAAAGCACAAGACTTGAATAGTCGCACATCGCCAGAGCGCGCGTGCCTTTGCGTTCCTGCTTCCATGACCACCCACCTACACTCATTGTCCATGGCTGCAATCCTCTCTTTTCAGCAAACGATGGAGACGCAATGGAAACATGGAAGGCCGTCAGTTAACGCAGAAAAGTTCATTCCGAAAAAGCTAGAACGAAGTACATTCTTTTCCTCAACAGAACGTAGTTTCTGAAGCAAATACAGACTTGCCCCATAGGATTGTCCCTTGAAATGGCACATGAAGCACAACACACTTCTTTTGGAAAAAGGAGACGGATCTGCGTTCAGTCTCGCTTCCATGCCACGCTTGAGACCTCTTCTTCCTCGTACAGCTCCAGCTGATCCCTGAGTCTATCGATCTTCTCTTCCATCTCGTTCAGCTTGGTTGTGAGTCCATCGATCTTGGTCGCCAACGCTGTTCCCTTCCCAGCGTCAAAGCGGCATAGCTACTGGACCACTCTGTTTGAAGAAATTCGTCTGTCAGATGCCCATTGGGGAGAACAGATTCCATTTCTGCCAACCAAGTTGTCATCTATCCAACGTCATGCGGCGCGCGTGACACACTGGACCGCCTGGAATGGTTGCACGACCTTGTGTCGTCAGAGGTTGAATTCTCAAAAGAAGTATAGCCCAGAGGCTTTGTGTTGTGTGCACTTGTGGTGCCACCTTGGAGCTGCAGTGGATGGTCATGTCGAGGACGGGATGGACCAACGCTTCCGGCGCTGCAAGGCTCCATCGCGCGTTGCAAGTGCTTGACAGCTTTGCGCCCGTCAAACGACGACGGCCATGACGAATTATCTAGCACAAGTACAATCATCCGCTTGCCTTTGTTGTTGTAGCGGTACGTAGAAAGAGAGCTATTCGCTGTCCTTCATAGCTGCATTGGCGTCCAGGAAGTCCACAATGCTGTTTTCGTCTTCGCGAATAATCTCCTTTTCGCGGTGCAGGTCTTTCTTGCGTTTGTGCACGCGACTTCGGTCTCGCCTACGTCTCCATCGGCCAATGTCGGCCATGCATATCTTTTTTGGGACGTTTCACATCGTCCCAGACTTGTCATCCCAAAGATTGTCCCACGTGGTGTTCCACACTGACTCAAAGTGGGTCCGTCCTACCTCCCCACTTGTTTCCGCCACCACTGAACCCCAAATCAGCAATGTTCAGCCTCGATGCGCCGCTGGGGCCGGCGATCGACGCGTTCGTGAACCCGGAGAACGATGAGAGCGCGCAGAAGACGGCACTCAACACAGTCGTGATGCAGGTGCACCGCGGTGTGTCCGTGGAAATGTTGATCCAGACCATGGGCGCGCACCTCACCAGCACCGACGACAAGACCCGTGCGCGCGCTACGCTGCTGCTAGCCGAAGTGCTCACTCGTCTGCCCGAGCTGCCGCTTGCGAGCAACGCCGTACAGCTTCTGCTGGACTTCTGTGCCGACCGTCTGGCCGACTTTCCCAGCGCTAACGCCTGTTTGCAGGCGCTCGTAGCACTGGAGACTCACCATGCGCACAAGATCGCAAGTCCGCTCACGACCATCGCACTCATTGAGAAGGTGACCACGGCGCTGCATGTGCCGCAACTGGGCCAGGCCATGCGCAAGCACTGCTTCGTGCTCATCCAGTTGGCGCTACGTCAACCGGCCGTTCTCAACACGCTGTTGGCGTCCAGCGCTGCTGCTGCCAGCTCGGCCGCTGAGCCCGCGGAGGACCACGGTGCGCATTTTGCTCGCGCGTTCCTGAACGCCATGGAGGGCGAGAAGGACCCGCGCAATCTGCTGCTGTGTCTACATATCGCACGCGAGCTGATGGTGGCTGCCAGCGCCGTGTTCGCTCGCCACGATGCGCTGCTGCAGCAGTACATGGACATTGTCTCGTGCTACTTCCCGATCACGTTCACGCCACCGCCTAATGATCCATACGGCATCACGTCCGAGGAGCTGATCCTGTCTCTGCGCAAGGCGTTTGCTGCATCTGATGTGCTGGCTAAGCACGTTCTGCCATTCCTGCTCAAGAAGGTGTCATCCACAGCTGTGGAGGCCAAGCTAGACTCGCTGCAGACGCTCGTCTACTGTGCTGAGGCGTACTCCATCCAAGTCATGCTGCTGCATCTGCGTGAGATCGCGGACGCGCTGTACCACGAAGTGATCAAGGGCGAGAAGAAGGACATCATCGAGGCCTCGCTGGCGGCGATTTCGCGCTTCGCATCGTTCATCGCGAATGCGACCACCAAGAGCGCAGGCGGAGCTGAGTACGCCTGGAACCAGTTTGTCGTGACGCTGACCACGCGGGCGACATCAGATCTGCGCGAAAACGCATCCGACTCGCTCGTGTCCGTCTCGGCTAGCCAGGTGCTGGCTGCATTGGGCAAGGACTCAGGTCTGGCATTCAGCCACGTGCTGGAGAACTCGGTGTTGCTGCTGCTGCAGCAGTTGGAGCAGAGCAGCACCAGCACGACGTCCAAGTGCGAAGCTTCTCTTGCCCAGATCCGACTTGTGGTCAACACTATCGACCGTGAAATCGACCAGTCATTAGACTCGCAGCCGATGCGTCCACACGCGACTGTGCTGATCAACGCATTGGTGGCTTTCTTGGCTGCTGAAGGCCCATGCAGTTCTTCGTATGCCAAGCAACTCGCGATCGAGTCGCTGTGTCACCTCGTGACGTTCCCTCCGTCTCCGATCGTGGAGCCGACGCAGGTGCAGTCGCTGATCGAGCTCTTCACGCGCTTCCTGCTGTCAGACCCGAGTCACGAGGTTCGCCAGGAGTGTCTGCAGAGTCTCAAGGCCGTGTCAACCATCCAAGGAACGACGCCGGACAAACACTACGCTGCCTACGTGATGCAGATCTCTATGACCCAACTGATGGACGCTGTCAAGCAAGACGCTGAGCACGAGACTGTTATTACGCTGTTGGAATCTTCTAGCCGTTCGCATGATCTGCTGTTCCAAGACGTGCTGAATGCCATCACGGAGCTGTGTTGCGAGGCCTCGATCTTCCAGGCCACGATTGTTCGTCTCGTGAACCTCTGTGTGCATGGAAACGATGTCAGCGCCAGCCTGTATGCTAGCGAAGATAGCGAGACAAGCTTCAAGGCTCACCACGAGATCGCGATTCTTGAAGCTGTCGCAAAAATTGTGGAGCTGAATGCGGAGGACAAGGCCAGCATGGAGTTCTGCGTGAGCGGTGGTGGCAGCATACCCACGATTTTCCGTCTACTGACGGCCGTGGCCAACACGGCCTCCATCGCGGCGCGCCAGAACGTGTTCATCGACGACTCCAAGTTGAATTCATGCACTCGTATCTTCCGCACGGTCATGCAAAGCGTCTCGGCTGAATCGCAGCAATTGCTCGCAAGTGCGACCATCACGAGCTTCTTGGAGACTCAGAACGTCATGAGCGGTAGTCAGTCGCCCGCTGCGCACCCAGCATTCCTCCAGCTGGTGCCTCTGTTCTCAGCTATCATCAACTCCGCCAAGCGCGCTGTGGCTTTGCCGCAGACCTCGCACGTCATTAACTGCCTCCTGGAGCTGGCCCAAGCCAGCACCACCACGACCTTCGTGACGTTCCCATCGGCTACGGAAGCCCCCAACAAGCTGGAAAATATCTGCACTGAGGCCGCTGTTTCTGCTGCCAAATCGCTCGCGTCCATGATCAACAAGATGTCGGACGGCGAAGAGTTTGATGCTCTGATCCATCTACTGCTGGAGCAGAAGCTGTCGCAGATCATTCTGCAGGAGCAGGAAGATGTCTCCGTCCGCCTGGCTGCACTGCAGATCTACGTCTGGATCGCCAAGGCGCTCGTTATCCGTGGCCATCGCACGCACGCAGCCGTGTGTCTGCAGTTCCTGTGTCAGTTCATCACGCCGTCTACTGCTCAGAATAAGTCTGCTCTGGGTATGCATGTGGCCAAGAGCTTCCAGCTGCTCATGACCGAGCACCCAGACGTGCTGAACCGCAAGTGCGGCGCATCGATCACGGTAAGCTTGCTCTCCATTACTATGGATTGCTGTTCCCATTTTCACGCTGTTTTTTTGCTAGTTCCTGTATCGCCAGCGTACGTTCGACTTGGTGTTCCCATTGCTTTACGAGCACATTCGCGGCCACTCGGTCAGCGACAACATTGAGGCTCTCGTGGCGCTTTCGCACGTGATTTCCAACTCGCCCAAGGCCATCTATCTCCCGCACATGGCCACAGTCTTCCCGCTCATGGTCATCGCCATCAACTCGGACAGCAAGGAGCTCGGCAGCTCCGCTATTCGCACTTTCAAGACCCTGCTCTTTGAATCGGTCGAAAGCGTGAAGCCGTTCCTGAAGGACGTCTTCCCAGGACTGCTCAAGCAGGCGCAGTTCGGGTACGTTTGGTGGTGCTGTGCTTATAACTACGGAGTAGATTAGAGGTATTCACGCAGAGCTTGTGTGTGTATCACAGTGCGACAGCCTTGGACCGTCACGACGCTCTGGACTGCCTGGCCAAGCTTTCCACGATCCCGTACGAGCTGATCCACCCGTACAAGGACGTGGTGCTCTTGCAGCTGCTGCGGGTCGTGGACGATCGCAAACGGTTCGTGCGTCGCGCTGCGGTGCGCGTGCGCAACAAGTGGAGCATTCTGTAAACCGCAAACAGCGTGTTTTGTGTGGTCTTTGCGTAATGAGTTGCTGGTCTACACGGCCTCCAGCGCCTTCTCCTTGGCGGTGAGGAGCTTGCCGATCTCGGCGATCGCGTCGTCTGTGAGCTTCTGGATCACATCGGCCTGCTTCTTGACGTCGTCCTCTGGCATGTCGTCCTTGAACTTCTTCTTCTGATTCATGGCGTCCTGGCGCACGCGACGGACGTGCTGGCGTGCCTGCTCGGCCTGCTTCTTGGCGGCCTTGAGCAGATCAGCACGAGTCTCCTTGGACATTCTACACAGCAGCAATCAATGTCCGATCCATCAGTTCTGCTGACGCCACAGCAAACGCACTTGGGGAACGAGATCTCGAGGTTGTTGGCTTCGTCGCGAATGGAGAAGACCGGGTTCATGGCTTCAATGGCCTTGCGCAGATCCGTCAGCAGCTGCAGAGGTCAGCAACCAACACGTGAGAGGCCATTCGCAAGCAGCAGCCATCAATCCCAAGTGCATACCGAAGGATCGTACACTGTCACAGAGAGCGAGTGTGTGCCGGAGACCGAGACCTGCGCAAGCTGAGAAAGAGGCACGTGCTGGCCGTACGCCTGGATATGCAGCTCATCGAAAATGCCGGCGTCTGCCTTGCCTGGACGCATCTGGTTGAGCTGGCGCATGAAGTTCTGCACACCGCCCTGCATGTTCTTCTTGGCCGTGGTCAATGTCTGCTCAAAGCCAGCAGCATCACCATCGGAGGAGGTCGAAGCAGCAGTAGTCGGTGTCGCTTTGCCTCCCTTGGCCTTCTTGGCGAAGTGACGCACGCCCGAGAGCGACTTGGAGCTCATGCGCAATGCTATCAGTCGAAGAGCCATAATCGCTTGCAATTGCGTTTCTGGGATGACAGGCAGCCACAAAATCCAAAGTACCTCTGACATATAATACCCTTGATATCAAATTTAAAAAAAGAAGCTAGTAACCTGAATTTATTCCTTTATCAATACATACCCTGTTATATCAATTTCGTACTGTTCAATTGATTTAAACAGGTCGAAAGGCTTAAATCAATCAAGGCAACTAAGTATAATAGGAAGAGCGATGGCGGCAGCTTCGCCCAAGAGATACTCGCTGTTCCAGTGGTCAGTGCGTCTCGTGCAGACGTCCATCCGCAGACTCAACTGGTACTGTCTGCAGCGGATGCCCGGCCTGCCCAATCCGCCGGAGATCGAGGCCGAGCTCAAGAACCCGACGTTCGTGGACCTGTGGGAGTTCACGCTGGCCGACCACCGCCGCAATGCTCGCGACGCGTGGCGCGAGTACGTGGCGTCGTTCGACGACCCGGGCGACTTGGACCTGGAGGCCAGCAAGGCAGAGATCAAGCAGGCGGCCCTCAGGCTGCGCAGCCAGGTCGAGAGCAACACGGACAAGAACCTCGAGTTCCTCACGGACCAGCTCCAGGGCACGCAGGTGCTGACCAACCTCTCGCACGTGCGCGCCACGACGCAGACCAACGTGGCGTTCATCAAGGACGAGCTCAAGCAGGCCAAAGACCAAATCGACCCGGAGGCCATGCTGCAGAACGTGCAGAGCACTCTGGAGCAGCACCGCAGCAAGAAGGACGTGGCCTCGACGCTCACCAGCAACATCGACGAGCTCGTGGATCTGGCCAAGACCGGTCGCGACGCAGCGCTGGAGCTCAACCAGCAGGACATGGATGTGCTCAAGGGCGACGTGAACTCGTGGTTCGCTGACAAGCTCATGGTCGGCCAGTCAGTGCTCGTGGCGTTCATCAACGGCTACAAGGAAGGCAAGAAGCTCGAGATGGAGCGTGAGGACGCAGCGCTCATCACGCTGGCCAAACAGATCGCCGAGGACCAGAAGACCGCGCTCAAGCAGCAATTCGACCAGTACGTGGCAGCGCAGCGTGAGAAGCAGCGCACGCCGTTCAAAAAAGGCGAGTAAGTGCAATAAAGGGATGAGGTTGCAGGCTTACAGCAGCGATAGCGACTGCTTGAGGTGCGTTTCTCTATCTTTATTTGTCCAGCAGATCGACCAGTCGGGAGCCGTCAGCACAAAGCATGCACAAGCAGCCGCCGCGACGCTCAGCCAACGACGAGCTCGTGCGGCTTGAGAAAGTGCACTTCTCGGATGATGAAGACGACGACGATGCGTTCCAGTACGCTGCTGTGGACGACGCTGCGCTGGGCATGAACGAGAGCGACGAGGACGACGAGGAAGAAGACTTTGCAGCCGTCCTGCGCAATCTGAACAAGACTCAGACGACCGACAAGGCCCCAGTTTCGCCGGAAGCAAGCCCCACGCAGCAGAAGCAGTCCTCAAGCTCATTGATCACTGGAGTGCACACGCAGGTCCGGCCAGCAGTGGTAGACGACTTTATCCGGAACTTCCTCATCAAAGTCGGCATGACACGCACGCTGGATCTGTTCAATCACGAGTGGTACGAGTTCATGGCCAAGGGCAAGCTCAAGCCGGACGACGTGAGCGTTGTGCCCGACATCTATCTACGCAACGCTGAACTGAACGACCAGGTGCAGGAGCTGCGGACGCAACTGGATGAGACTCGGAAGATCACGGACAAGGCCAAGGGCACATGGGACAAATTCCGCCATCAGCGAGACGTGCACAAGATGCATCACCAGCGCGTGTTGCAGGAGAAAGACGCACTGGCCCACAAGATCAAGAGGCTGGAGAAGCACGTGGCGGCCTACGAGCCGCTGCTCCAGGAGCTCAAGACCAAGTACGAGAACTCCATGAAGGAGAAGATGCTGATGCGACTAGAGCGAGATCGACAGGCCGCCAAGGCCGAAGCGCTTGAAGCCCAGCTCAAAGCACTCACGTCCACGGCAAGCAGCAGCTCTGTGACCAGCACACGCAAGAGCAAAGAGTCTGCAGCAGTGGCTCCGCTCACGAACGGAGCGGCATCTACGGGAGCTGGGTCCTCCAAATCTTCGGCGTCCACTGGTACCAAGAAGAAGAGATCTGGCAGTGAAAACGACACGAAGTTGCCGTCACAGGACGGAATGAACCCGTTCCTGGACAAGCGCTTCGAGCCTGTGAACGTGGAGCGCATGGAGTTGGCCAAGACAATCCAGGGCCATGGCAATGCTATCGCTGCGATCGCATTCCACCCCAAGAACCCGATCGTGGCCACGGCATCGGACGATTCCACGTGGAAGCTCTGGTCGGTGCCGAATGCCGAGTTGATCATGAGCGGCGAAGGCCACCGCAGCTGGCTGGCCGGCATCGCATTCCACCCACGAGGAACGCACGTGGCCACGTCTTCTGGAGACCACACAGTCAAGATCTGGGACTTTGTGGGCGCCTCGTGCTCGCTCACGCTGCAGGACCATGCGCATCCAGTGTGGGAGAGCGTGTTCCACCACGACGGCGACTTCGTCGTGACCGCCTCCATGGACCACACGTGCAAGCTCTGGGATCTGCACACGGGCAAGTGCCGCAAGACCTTCCGCGGGCACGTGGACTCGGTCAACTCGCTGTGCTTCCAGCCGTACACGAGCAACTTCTGCACGGGCTCTGGCGACAAGACAGTCTCGATCTGGGATCTGCGCTCCGGGCTGTGCGTGCAGACGTTCTACGGCCACCAGAATGCGTGCAACAGCGTGGCGTTCACGCTTACAGGAGAGACCATCGTCTCGTGCGACGCCGACGGCTTTGCCAAGGTCTGGGACGTGCGCATGGTAGCCGAGCGGTGCACACTGGATGGAGGACAGCATCCGCTAAACAGCGTGGCGCTGGACCGCAGTGGCCGCATCCTGGCGAGTGCAAGCGATGACGGAAGCATCAAGCTGTTCAACCTCAAGACCGAGACGTTCGTGACGGAGCTCAAAGCCCACGAAGGCCCTGTCCAGGTACAGACCTGCTGCTGCTTGGGTCGCTAGCATTCTCTTTGTAATACCTGCCTCCTTCTTACTCTCGTAGTGCGTCAAGTTCGAGCCGAATGGGCGATTCCTGGCGTCTTCAAGCTCCGACTGCACCTACAAACTCTGGTCCACGTAGCAATTCAAGGCCGTGAGGGTGAAAACATGGGCTGCTTTTCCATTTCGCTCGTCTATCTATCTGTACAAATCCGCAGCTACAGACTGCGCAGGCGCTCCTTCTTGCCGCCGAACTCGGCCTTGAGCGTGAGCTTGAAGAACTGCACCTGCCACGCGGCGCAGAGCCCCATGAGCAGGAACAGCGCCACGAGGCGCCAGAGAATGCTCGGGAAGATCATCCACGTGCTGAACCACACGATGAAGAACTCGAACAACGTCGAGTAGGCCACGTACAGCCAGAACGTCTTGACGTACAGCACTGGAGGCATGTTGATGTAGCGCGTGGCGCTCCAGAAGTTGGACAGCACGCAGGCGAAGAAGATGAGCAGGAAGATGTTCATGAAGATCGTGAGGCTGTAGCCGTAGTGGACCGGTGCCAATGGATGCACACCCGAAGGTGCGAGACGCGCAGCTACAGCCACAAACACGATGCGAAGCAGCAGGAACGCGCGTCGTGACTGCACGCTGTTGCGCATGGCCATATCAGCGCACTTTTGCTGCAGCACGGGCATGGGCAGCGACAGCTTGAGCACGTAGAGCACGCCCGTGAAGAACACAATGATGAGTGCGAACCGGATGAGCGTCTTCACGGCCTCCTCCAGCGCGTACTGCTCCTGGCTCGAGGGCAGCGTGGCGCGGATGTCGTGCCAGATCGCGTGGAGATCCATGACAAAGGAGGCCCACCAGTACCAGGGCTTGAGCACGGGCGCCATGGGGAAGCCCACGGTGAGCGCCGGAATGCCGCGGGCTGACTCGACCACGACCTTGACGGGACTGATGGGCGACGTCATGGATGCAAAGTGGCGCAGATAGAACAACTTCCAGTGGTACTGCTCGTAGAAGTACTTGTGGTTGATGTTGTAGCCCACGGGCAGCCGCATGCCGGTGGGCAGCGTGTGCTGCATGTGCACAGCGCGTGTGGGCGTAAACAGCGGCGCCTGCCGCAACTCGTGGCTGTACATGGAGGACAGAAAGCCCTGGTCGGCGCCATCGAAGGACTGCAAGTGGCCCAAGCCGCGGAGCAGCCGTTGGTACTCCTTGGCGTCTGGCGTGACCACGAGCAGACCTGTGTGGAAGTGGCACGGGTTCATGAACACGGCGCACAGGTGGCCGCACAGGAACAGCTCGTCAGCGTTGCGGATCAGCACGTTGTCGGCGTCCAGGTACACGACGCGCTCGTACTCGAGCAGGTTCCACACGTGCAGCTTGTTGAGCGTGTAGATGAAGCCCTTGTTGCGCAGCGTGCCGCCCAGGAACGGGTTGTCGATGTTGGTTACGTCGATCACGCGGCAGCCGATGGAGCGGAAGATCTGCTTGGACTTCTCGGTCACAGTGTCGGACGCCAGCACCACCAGGTCGTGCGGCGTGTCCGTACGCTTGATAGACTGCATGAGCACTTGGATGCCCAGCACGTACTCGGCGTCGCGAGACGTGCCCTCGTAGTGCACGGTCACGTACGCGAAGCGGCCTGCGGCCACGTCTCCCCGGGCGCCGGCTGCTATGGCAGCCGCATGTTGCGCGGCCGCCGCGTTGGCCGGGAGCGCCTGCGCACAGCAGAAGAGCAGCAGCAACGCCAGCAGCGCCAGCAGCTCCGCTCGTCGTCGGCCCATGACGCCGGCGGGGGGCGGTCGATCGATTTGCACAGGGTGAGCGAACGGGCAAGGCTTGGGGCCACAGTACCGTGGCTCCTGTAGACAGCGATGGTGGATCGGAAGGTGACGCGAAGGTCGCAGCAAGCGGGTCGAGCAGTGCCATTGGTTTCCACAGGCGCTTGTGACAGTGACGTTTCATCATTCGGTTGATTGGCTAACAGCAGAATGGACCCGTTTGAGGAGCTGAGGAAGCACGCTGGCGGCAACAACCCGGAAAAGGCCAAGGTAATTGCGCTGCATCTGTCGGTCCTCTCTGCGTCTGCTCATGCGTCTTGTGTAGCGCAACATCGTACTTAGCGCCATCACGGATGTGATCTACGAGCGTCGTGGCCAGAAGGATGGCCGTGCCATCTCCAACACTGAGTACTTCGCGGCGCTTATGACAGCGCTCGAGTCTGGATCGGCCTCGCACCAGGAAGAGATCACGTACCTGCTGGCCATGGTGCTGCCTATGGTCTCGGAGGCTGTGTTGCGCGCCAAGTTCTCGGCCATCTCCAAATGCATCGTGCGCGTGCTGCAGGACGCGGACGGCAATGCCACTGTGCTGCGCTCTGGCAGCGCGTGTCTGGCGCTCATCCTGCTTGCGCAGGAGCCGTCCTCTGCGGTCTGGAGCCGCCCCGAGGTGCTCAAGTCCTTCCACCTGCTGCTGTCGCTGGCCACAGATGCCCGCCCCAAGACACGCAAGGCCGGCCAGAAGTGGACGACCGAGATCCTGGCGCTGCACGCCGAGCACAACTGCGACGCCCTGTCGACGCACATCGCCAGCTTCGCTGAGAACGTGCTCGCAGCCTCGACTTCCAAGGACGAAGCGCGTCTTGTGCTGCTGATCGGCTTCCTCAAGACAGCGCTGCCGCTGCTGCAGCGCAAGGTCGTGGCCTCTCTGGTCGACGCATTGGCCAAGTACGTCACGTCATCGATCAAGAATCTGCGTCTCGTGACCTACGAGACGCTTGAGACGCTGGCCAGCACCGACAGCTCCAAGCTCAGCGAAGAGACGCTGGCCAAGCTGATCACGATCGTGCTCAATGACGACGCCAGCACAGTGCACGACCCGCTTCTCGCTATCTACGCCGTGCGTCTGCTGCAGAGCTCGCTCGTGCGTCTCCAGAGCGCCAACGACCGCGCTGCTCGTGAACTGCTGCCACGTGTGTTCGTGCAACTGTGCGCGCACTTGGAGAGCTCCAATTTCAAGGTGCAGAAGCAGGCGTCACGCTGCGTGCTGCTGGTGCTCACTCAGTGCCTGCCGCCCAATGTGCTGGAGGAAGAATCCACGTACTCGGACGTGGGACGCATCCTCACGTCGCTGCAGAGTCTCATGACGCTGCGCTTCCAGGGCGCGTGGAAGCACGTGTTCCAGCTGCTGGCCGATCTCTTCAGCGTCTATGGCCAGGCCAGTTCGCCTGCGCTGGACCCGATCCTGCTCACCTGCTGTGAGCTGCATGAGGCCTCGGGGCAGATGCCCAACCGTGGCAATAGCAACGAGCTGTCGTCGCTTTTTACGCTGGTGGCTGGTGCTGCTGTGGCCGCTATCGGTCCTCGCCAGTTCCTGCAGATCGTGCCGATCGACCACCCGACGGATGTGGTCAATGACAAGCGTGTGTGGCTGCTGCCGGTCTTCCAGGACGCGCTCAAGTCGTATCCATGCGAGCTCGACTTCTTCGCCAACACCATTCTGGCACTCGCCCGCGACTGCGAGGCCAAGTCAAACGACGCGAGCTCCACGCCGCTGGTGGCCAAGAAGTACCAGATGCTGACCATGCAGCTCTGGGGCCTGTTCCCGAGCGTCTGTGTGCACGCCGTGGACATCGACTCGAGTTTCAAGAAGATCGCCAAGATCCTGGCCAACGCCATGGCCGACAAGCGCTATCCGGAGCTGCGGCTCGCGGTCTGTCAGGGTCTGCAGGCACTGGTGAAGAAGACGCGCGCCATTTCGCCCAAGCGCGTGCGCGACGACGACGATGAAGACGACGAGGACTACGAGGACGACGAGGACCAGCAGATCGACGAAGCTAAGCTGGCGCGTGACCGTGCTGCTCTGGGCAAGTACTCGAGCCGCTACCTGCCGCTGCTGATCACGTTTGTGGAGGAGCTGGACCCAGAAAAGGACGCCGAGCGCTCGCAGACGCTGCTGGACACGGTCGAGGGCTTCGCATCGCTGGCCGAGGCCGAGTTCGTGGCCACGACGTTCAAGAAGATCATGCAGAAGCTGCTGGAAGCCACGACTCAGGCCAAACGCATCGAGTCGGAAGGCGGCAACACGAGCCAGAAACTCAAGCACCGCGCGCATTCGCAGATGAGTCTAGCGCTGGCGCTGATCAGCCACATGGACATGGAGAGCATCAACCTGCTCTACCGTGTGATCAAGCCATACCTGCTGGACGATACGGACGCCGCCATGCAGAAGCGCTCGTACGCTGTGCTTGTGAGCATCTGCGACCACCATCCGAGCTTCATGACGGCCGAGACGAACCTCAAGGACATGACCGAGGCCATCTGCGAGTCGCTGCTCACGTGCTCCATCCCGGCCAAGAAGATGCGGCTGCGCTGCCTCGTGCATCTCATCAACGCCATGCACAATGTTGACACGACCATGAACACGAGTGAGCTGATCCCGAATCTTGTTGGTGAGATCATGCTGTGCACCAAAGAGGCCAACGGCAAGGCACGCGAGGCCGCGTTTGAGCTGCTGGTGGCCATGGGCAACCTCATGAAGGCCAAGCAGGCCGAGACAGGGCTCATGGAGTACGTGCAGATGATCCTCGGTGGTCTGGCCGCCCGCACGCCGCACATGCGCAGTGCGTCTGTGATCTGTCTCAGCCGCCTGGTCTTTGAGTTCGGGCGTACCGATGCCGTGATCCAGCAAGCCATGCCCGAGATGCTCAAGACCGTGCTCATGCTGCTGCATGAGAAGGCCCGCGAGGTGATCAAAAGCGTGATCGGCTTCATGAAGCTGGGCATCGCTATGCTGCCTAAGGAGGAGCTGCGCGCGTTCCTGCCGGACATCATTAACGGCCTGCTGGTCTGGATCGGCGAGAGCAAGAACCGCTTCCGCGCTAAGACGCGTATCATCCTGATCAAGCTCTGCCGCAAGTACGGCTACGAGCAGATCGCTGAGCTTGTGCCCGAGGAAGACCGCGCTCTGATCAAACACATCAAGAAGACCAAAGAGCGCGAGGACAAGAAGAAGGCCGAGATGTACGCGGCCAAGCACGACCACTCGAACACCAAGGACGACGAAGGCGCCGGCGCCGGCACGTTCGAAGAGTTCATGGCCGACTCCGACGATGAAGACGTGGACGAGAACGAGGTCGCGGCCGTGCAGAGCGCGCTGAAGCGTAAGAAGGACCTGCACCGCAAGAAGAAGGTCATTCGCGAAGACGAGGACGACATTGTGGACTTTTTAGACGCCAACGCGGCCGTCAAGAACATCTACTCGGCCCACGATGGCGACGACAGCGACAGCGAAGACGAAGGGTTCCAGGTCGCCAAGGATGGCCGGTACGTCATTGATGGTTTTCTTTCTCTCTCTCTCTGTGATATTCTGTCCACAAACTCACGCCTTGACTTGCAGAATGATCATCCCGGACGGCAATGCCGAGATGGAGGATGCCGACAGCGACGATGAGGAGAAGATCAAGCAGGACGTGGCCTCCCAACTGGAGAAAATGGGCCTGAACCACTCGGCCGGTGGCAAGCGCAAACGAGGTGGCGACGAGGACGGTGCCGGCAAGGAGTACCGAGCCAAGAAGGCTGGCGGCGACATGAAGAAGAAGGGCAAACTGGAGCCGTACGCGTACATCCCGCTGGACCCGAAGCTCATGGCCAAACGCAACAAGCGCACGGCTGTCTCCCGCTACGGCGACAAAGTGGGCAAGCGGAAAAATGGCCGCAAGTAGAATCAGATAGCAGACAGAGTATATTTTGAAACAGGCAGTCCATGTGGCTGATCAAACTTGTCAATTATCGCGACTTAAAAGCAACTGCATCTGGAATTCGAGTTGAGCGAGTCTCTGATCCTGCTCAAACGTCGTGCGAGCATGTCCAGCTTCCTTCGTTCTCATCTCGTTCCTGAGCGCAATTATCTCGTTCCTGAGCGTGGTTTCCTTCTCAATTATCATGGTCTGGAGTCCCTGGACCTCTAGTGGCAAAACGGCGTAGCTTATCGAAGTCAGGAAGACTTGGGTCTTGAGCTCGTCCTTGCGTTGGAACAGCGTTTCGTACTCGTCGTCCTTGTCCGTGATCGCTAGGCGCTGAAACTGCTCCACGGGGAGCGAGTTGCTGCTTGGTGCTACGTGGAACATCTCGCTTGGTTGCTATTACTCGAATGATCGTTCTTGTCGTGAACTGAGTCTCGTGACAGCTTGGGACCCAACAGACGAACTGCCATGGAACCGAGCCTTGTGAGTGTCGTGATGGCTTGGGACCCAGGACGTGTGTGGTGATGGCTTCATACTCATTCATGGAGAGGATATCTAAGGGCTCGGGCCTTTAACCGCTAGCGCTTCGACTGATCACAGGCAAAGGACTTGGCAACGCGTCGCCAGCGCTCGTTCGCAAAGGGATCATCACTGGAAGTGCATGAAGGTCGTCTGCTTGGTGCTGTCGAGGATTTCTTACGGACGACGGTCTCGTCGAGAGCTGAGCCGACTGCGCTCGATTGCTTTATGCTCGTCAAATGATCACCCACGCAGTGAGACGACAGCTGGGAAGCTGGGGAGTGCGAATAGAACGATGGTCGAGCATTTAAACCTTTGACACATTACTAGTTGGCATAAAACAACAAGACACAGAGTCACCTAGAAGGCGTCGGCTACTGGCACCAGCTTCTCTCCATGCAGGTGCGTGTTGTGCTTAGCTTCATGGGCCATCAGCGTCCAGCTCACGCGGTAGAGCCATACGAGCCCCACGAGCATCCAGAGCCCCATGCCGACCATGTTGCCGAACCAGAGCCCCGCCAGGCCAGCCTGCCACTTGATGGCGAATGTCAGACCCAGCGGCACGCCCAGCACAAACAGACACGCAAAGTTGATCTGCGCACACAGCAGCTGCTTGCCACAGGCGCGGAAGATGCCCTGCAGGCCGAAGGTGAAGCCCAGCAGCGGAATAATCGGCAGGAATTTGCGGATGAGGTCTGTGGCCACGCGGTCGGCCTCTGGATCGGACGTGAAGCTGCGCGCAAAATTGGACGAGATGTTGGGCACCAGAACTGCCACGACGACCGAGACGCCGACGCTGGAGGTAAGCACGATCCGACCAATGAGCTTGGCACGGCGGGCCTGGCCAGCGCCCAGTGCGTTGCCCATGCGAACGGCGCCAGCCACGCAGATGCCCAGTAGTGGCATGAAGCTTACTGCCAACATGGAGACGAAGATGCCGTTTGCCGCGATCATAACACCGGCGTTGGGCAGCAGACCCGCCAGAAGAGAGATGAAGCTGAAGCCGAGTATTTGGAACGTGATCATGAGCACGCTGGACAAACCAAGCTTCGAGATGCTGGGCACGAGCGCCTTGGCACGCTGCAGCTGCCAGCCAGGCCAGGCGTCCAAGAACACCTTGTTGCGTAGGATCACGGGCAAGAGCACAATGGTCTTGATCATCCAGCACAGAGGCGACGCCAGAGCGATGCCCATGTAGCTGAGCGAGGTGTGAAAGGCCAGGTAGTAAGCCACAGTCGCGCTGATGGGCCACGCGATAGCGGACGCCAGCACGAACGGGAACACGATGTTCTGGGCCTGCAGTGCGCTCTTCATGACTGAGAAAGCGATGCCAAAAGGGATCGAGAGCGCATTCACCATGAGCAATTTGCCTGCGAGAGCTGCGATGGCGGGATCCTGGCCGAGCGCCTTGAGAATCGGCTCACCCATCATCAGCAGAACGGTCACGATGGGCAGACAGATGAGATACACGATCAGACCGGCCTGGCAGAACAGCCAGAGCTCGACCATGCGCTTGCCACCGAAGGCCTGCGAGCAGAGCGTATCGACAGCCGAGGCGAGGCCGCTCAGCAGACCGAAGACCAGCAGCATCTGGAACAGACCAGAGAGGTTGAAGGCTGCCAGGATCTCCGTACTGTGCTCCGTGTCCGTGTGGCCGATCATCATGGTCAACAGCATCTCGGGGAACATCTCCAGCAGCACAGCCAGCATCATGGGGATCGAGAGCCCCACAAGCGCACGGGACTCCTCTCGCACGATGTCCCACGTTGGCTTTTGCGCATCAGAGAGCACGGCGTCTCGCTCTTCCGCGTCCAGGATCGCGTCGACCTCGGCCATATCGACCACTACGGCCATCTTGGGGCCAAGCAGTGCAGTGCTTTCTGAGGCAGCAGGTTGGATCTTGCCGCCTGTGCCATCGACTGGCACTGGCGCTGGGTGCTGCGCCTGGCGGAAGGTCTGCGCCAAATGCTCGTCCTGCGGCTCCTCGAGTCGGTGCAGCAGCTCGTCGTGCACGATGCGGGGGATGTCCATGGCTCTGTCCATTGCTCTGGTGGTCGGAGGAGCTCAAATTGCGCAGTGGCTGGCTGGTCAGAGAGCTCCATGACACTCATCACAGACGATGCGGGAGGCCATCACCGAAGACCTAATCTAAAAATCCCATTCCTTGCGAGTCTAATTCACTGAATATTTACGAGGGTATTATCTGCTACGTCGCATACAAAATATAGGCTTAAATTTGGCCATTGTTTTGGTAATTCGTACTTAATACGAATTTCAATGGAAGAAAAATGGTGCCATATCATGTTTGCTAGGTAATGGGTAGACCACATCCCCACACACGTTCTTTCACTTGACTGATTCGGATGCAGCTGCGTCATGGCACGCCAACACCAATGGAATGGCGATGCCTGCTCTTCTCGTTACAATACTCAGAGTAACATGAGCTCAGTTGTGAGCATCATCGTCAGAGGTACTGCTTCTCCTGAATGTCTTACCACGTCCGTCTTAAATGCAGAAAGGGAACCAGCGCTTACGTGGCGCACGTACGCGGTTCCATGTTTGTCGGATTCTGAATTGCTTATGAGGACAAGAAGCCAAACAGAACAGTCAAATGGAAGCAATAGAACGTGATCACGTCGTAGCAAGACTCTTGGTAGCCATCCCACTTTTGTTTTTCGCGAAAACCTGATAAGTGTATCCTCGCTTTCACCCCAAATCCTGATGGATTACCTCTTGAATATAATCAACTTTAACTGACAGTGCATACGACAGTACCAACATTCCGCTTCGGAATGCATGCTTGCACTTGCACCGATCACGGAATCATCTGCTTTTGGCTTCGATGACACTCTCACTGATTTTGTAATGTTTATGCGCCTCCTGCTCTTGAGCTCATGTCTCTCGTCAGAAAGTGGGGCGTTGCGTCTTCTTCTCCTTCTCGGCTGCGAGTCCGGAGTGCAGAGCGGCGAGCCAGCGGTCGAAATCCGGATAGGAATCGGCCGCGATCATGAGCTTGCGTCCAGATTCTGTCGTGATCTCGAGACACAGCTTCTTGGTACGCACGGTAACGATATGACACACTGTCAGTCGCCTCAGCAGCGGGCCAGTGTCGCTCTTGAAGTAACACAACGCAGTACCATGCAGTGTGAAGAAGCGCTGCTTCCAGCTGCGCACAGTGCCGCCTTCTTTGTGCAGCCAGCCACTGACCACAGGCTGCGAAGGGTCGAACCGCAGACTATCTAAAGACGGTCGACCTGCTGAGTCCTCGTCCTCGTTGTCGCTAACGTTGCTGGACGAGTGTGTGGCTGTAAATGCACGAAGCCGACCGGCCGGGAAGAAGGAGGAGCTCGCCGGCACTGGAGCTTCGCTAGGGTTCTCGCCCAGAACTGCAATGTCCTCAGGTTCGTCCTGATCAAACTCAAGTGCTTCCATGTCACTTGTTCGACCCTGAGAATGCACAGCTTCGTCCAGCACCTGGCACCACATGGTCATCTCTTCAGCGTTGCTAGCCACGACACTGAGGATGCGTCCATGACGGAAGTATACGTCAATGCAGAACGGCCGCTGAGTGCCGAGCGTGACGTCACGCACGATGCCAGAAGAGAGCGGGGCTGGATCGGATTCACCGTGCTCGTAGTACTTGAGCCGCTTGCCTGAGAGCACGAAGTACCGCCGTCGCCAGGTGTTGAAATTCTTGCTTTTCTTGATCAGCCAGCCTCTACCTGGCTCCAGCGGAGCGATTTTAGTAGCATTATCCGGTCGAGGCAGCCCCGCAGCCTCGAGAGCGGAGGCTGAGAGCTCTGTGGGGTTGGAGCCAACGCTTCGATTGCTGCCTGTCTTGCTCTGAGACTTGAGATGTTGATACCAAGATCGAATTTCTTTGGGCGAATCTGCTGCAACTCGCAGAATCCGTCCGCCCTCAAGATAAATATCAAGGCAGTTTGCCACAGAGGTGTTCACTTCCACTTTCACCACCACGCCATTGCCCTTGGGTGACTCGTTCACCTGCTCAAAGTAGTACAGCAGCTTGCCGTCGACCAGGAAATAGCGGCGCTTCCAGCTCTTGATCACTTGGCCTTGCTTGCGCAGCCACCCGGTCTTCCGAGCTGGCTTTTGCCGTCCTAAGCTGTCGGCTCTGGCCAGCTCAGCTGCCTGCTTCATATGAGGTGACAGTGAAGAGTAGCTGTCGGAGTTCCGTGAGGGCTCTCCAGAGCCAGAACTAGACGTGGCCCGTCTCGGTGCCGGGGAGCTGAACCCTCGAAGGCGTCCACCTAATGTTGCAGGTCGAGCAGCAGTACTGTCCTCGACTTTATGAAGCGACCCCGGGTCCATTTTCAACAGATCGCACATCACGTTGGTCCACCGGTCGATTTCTTCCTTCGTGTCGGCGCTCACGCTCATCAGCCTTCCGGTCTCGAGCTCAACTTCGATGCAGTTCGTTCCTTCTTGGCCCAGTTTGAGGTTCACGATGGCTGCTCTGCCCTTGGCGTCCTGGCCTGGGCTCTCCATGTACTCGAGCGAGAAGCCCTTGAGCATGAAATAGCGTTTCTGCCAATTAGTCGACCGCTGGCCGCGCTTGTATAGCCATCCTTCGCAGATTGTGGGCTCTGCGAATGACTCGCCCAGGAACGGCGCCTGCTTGTCGGCGTACGGGTCACCGAAGCATGAGTTCTTGCCGATAGCCTGGGCAAGCGCGTGGTCCCAGGCCTCGATCTCGGCGAACGAGTTGGCCGCAATGCGGAAAATGCGGTTGTTGTCCGAGTACACGTCCAGCGCGAAGCTGCGCGCAGCGCTGATGTTGACGTCATTGACAAGCACTTCGCCCAGCGGCGGCTCATTTACGTCTGCGTGGTACTTGATGACGTTACCCGAGAGCGTCATGTAGCGCTTCTTCCACGTCTTGAAGTTCCGGCCTTCTTTGAGCAGCCAACCCTGGTGCACAGCGTTCTTGGCTGCGGCACGGCCTGCTGTCTGGGCCTGCGCGTCACTCTTAAGCGCCTCACAGATCTTGTTGTACCACTCGAGGCTCTCGTCGTTGGTCTCGACCTGGAACTTGAGCGACTGGTTCTTGAGCTCACCCTGCACGACGAGCGTGTTATGGTAGTCCGGCGTGAAGCCCACGTCCTTGATCTTGAGCCTGCCTTTCTCCTCGATGCCCTTGCCACTCGGAGATCGCGACACGAAGTAGATGAGCTCGCGCGCCTTGAGCACGAAGTAGCGCTTCTTCCAGCTCTTAATGATCGAGCCCTGCTTGAGCGCCCAGCCAGAGTGGTCGCAGTACGAGCTCTTGGCCACTCGGCCGACAGCCACTACGCCATTGGCTGTGCGATGGAAGCGGTGCGGGTCCTGGCCGTGGCTCTGCTGGCGCAAGGCCTCCATGGAGCTCATGCTGGCAGAGGCTGCGGGGTGCAATGCAGATCGAACCGTAACTTAATGCGGCTATGGGTCTCCTCTTTTTCAACGGTCAATGTGCACAGAATTACAGTTCGCGATATAGCTATAATCGCACTTAGTGTAATCATGTTCCAGTTTGATTTGAGACCTGGCAGTTGGATCCAGTGTGGGAAAGTGCCCAAAAACGCGTTTCCAGCAGTCAAAAGTGTCAAAATCGTGAATCCACAAAAGTTTTTCAATATTTACCAAAA
>JAADVW010000405.1:0-30929 GCA_023335875.1 Elongisporangium prolatum
AGTCGCCTTTGCAGGCGCGGTAAGCGATGCAGAGCCGACGCTGAGTCGTCTGGATAGCCAAAGACGCGGTCTGGACCAGCAATCCTGTGCGGTCTCGAGCGCAAGCGGAGAGAAGACACAGGGAGTGGCAGCAGAGGAGATCGCTAGGCCGGCGGCATCGAAATGCTCAACGGAGGCGAGCGGCCAGGCGTCGATCTCAGCGGCGGTCGGGCAGTAGTTGTCTATCTTGGGGCGAGGTAGGGAGGGAGGGAGGAGAGCTTGGTTTCGTAAAGTCGAATACGGCCTCATTGATGGCTCATGACTTGACAAAAGCCATCCAGCTAGCCCTGTCCACGCTCTGTCGCACGATGCGCTGCTCAGATATAGTATGGGGTGTACCTGTACAGTATAGTGGAAATCATACCGGTATCCCCTCCAGTGTGTACCATTCGCAACGGTCCTATCGACAGTCCTTATTCAACGCTTTGATTGGCCAAAAAGAGCACAGCACACTTCACTATTATTTTCCAGAATAAGGATAAATCAATTCCCCAAAATCAGTGTTCTGAAGCGATAATGGCGGAAGGCTGGTCGTCCTGGATGGCGAATGCGCTGTACACGGGCGGTGCCGTGTGCGCTAGTGCGCTGATGCTACTGTACGTGTTCCAGGACAAGCTGCTGTATTTCCCTACACCCCCAGGCGCCTCCAGGTTCACCAAGGACAACCCGCCCGGGTACCGCAGTCCGGCCGACTACAGCATCGAGTTCGAGGACCTCATGATCCCGACGTCCGACGGCGTGCGCATCCACGCGTGGCTCATGAAGCAGCCGCAGCCCAAGGCAAGAGCCACGATCGTATTCTTCCACGGCAACGCAGGCAGTACGTATCTTCTCTTGGCTCTATGGCTTTCCCAAATACTGACATGTCTGTGGTAAAAGACATCGGGTATCGACTGCCCAACGCTGTTCATCTCTATCGCAAGGTCGGATGCAACGTGCTGCTAGTAGACTATCGAGGCTATGGTCACAGCGAAGGCGAGCCCTCGGAGCGCGGTCTGAAGCTGGACGCCGAGACCGCGTTGAACGCCATGCACGCCCGCTCCGACATCGACACTTCTAAGATCGTGCTCTTCGGTCGGTCTTTGGGTGGCGCTGTGGCCGTATACCTAGCGGAGCGCACGCCCACAAAGGTGGCCGGTGTGATCGTGGAGAACACATTTCTGAGCATCTCGAGTATGGTTGACGCGCTCATGCCAGCGCTGCGGCTTGTCAAGCCGTTGGTGCTGCGTCTGGACTGGAACAGCGAGCGAGCGATTCAAACGTTGACGCATCCGGTGCTCTTCGTGGCCGGTCTCGAAGACGAGCTGGTGCCGCACAGCCATATGCGCACGCTGTTCACGCTGGCGCGCAAGAGTGTTCGCCCTGTCTGGTACGCCGTACCCAATGGGACACACAACGACACGTGGCTGCGAGGCGGAGATGCCTACTTCGATACCTTGAGAAGCTTTCTGAATGACCTGGGCGGACAGACTTGCGCCTCGGATGGAGCGAACTCGGCACCAGTGGCTGAAGGCGGCATCCCGACCATGCCGCTTGCCAGCACGCTGCGCAGTCTGCAATCCAAGCCAAAAGACGAATGAGTGCTGCTTCAACAAGAAGAGAAACAAGACAAGACCCAAGTTTTACATTGACTTTGTCAGTGGCAAAAGCGCTGTGAAACACGTCCATCTAGGCTTGCGTTTGATGGCGACATAATTTTGTCAATCGTCGCGCAACCAATATAACCCACTTTTGTGAATGTGGGTGAAAAATCTGATTTGGTAAAACCCAACTGGGTGATTAAAATTTATTTGGAAGAGTGAGCATTTATACCGGTTTATGCTATGATACCGGTATTTCTTCCAATATTTATTTTTGACAGGCATCATCTGACGATGACAGTCTGACTTTGCATGAGCGGCAGGCGGCAGCCAGACGTCGCTGAGTGAAGAGATCCAGAGCCTCCGTGAGACAACAGGCCAAGACCAAGCACCAGACCTGTCGCTACTTGAGCCTAATGGAGGTCACGCATCTGCTTGTTCTGCTGCTTTATACCATCATGGACGTGTTCCTGCGGGACGAATACGTTCTCCGACCAGCCGCGCCCATCGTTCTGTCGAGTGGAGACGTGCAGGACCCAGTCAAGGTGTTCACATCCTCGCTGCCGAACGCAGATCTTTGCTCGGCCCTCTACTGTAGTAGCACCAGTGAAACGTTTACGCTCATCATCAACGCTCTATCGCCCGTGTGCACGCGTGGAGACCGTCCCAGCGAAGCAGTCGGATCTTTCCCTGTTCAACAGCAACAAGCGAACTATCGTGCCAATAGCAAGCGGAGCGAGAAATTGCCTTCCAACGACCCCAACAGTGGCCTGCTCCATTCAGTCAACAACGCTCTGCTCGGTCTCAAGGTGCTCTACGAGGCCCACGAGGCCGGAAGACGCAGGGGCATCTTCCGGCGCGTCCAGCAACTCGTCGCGCGCAGATTTGGCTCACTTAAGTTAATGATAGCATTCATCAAGTGCTAAATATTCATTTCATTTTCCTCGTCTGTCAGGTGAACTTGATACTACAATGCTTTGGCCCATGCGCTTCAGGTCCATGTTGTCTCAGTCATGAGCGCAACGAATAGATTGGCAATGTATCGGAAGCTCAACGGCGACTGCTCCTCATGGACGCCTTGTAAAGTGAAATGCTATGCACAAGCTGGATCTATTTTGGCTAATGCGACACTGTAGCTATCAAACTTCCGCATTGCCTGTGCTAAATTACTTTCTGGTGAGTTTGTACGAGTCCAGACGCGAAGTGGAGAGACCCGTGGCAGCGTACGCGTTCTTCTCAACACCCTTCTTCTTCTTGCTGCGCCGCTTCTGCTTCTTACTATTGTCGCTTGCAGCTGACTTGGGCTCATCTTCAGGCTTGCTGTCGGCTTGTGCGGCTTCAGTTGACTCACTGACCTCGGCAGATTCTTCCTGTGGCGCTGTAGCAGTCGCCTTGGACTTCTTTGTACGCTTGCGCTTCTTCGTGGCTTGGCTGGTTGCAGGTTCCGTCTTGGCCACCTCCTTAATAATTTCCTCGCCATCCTGGGCAGCAGACGCCTCCTCCTCAGCCTTCTTCTTCTGCTTGGCCAGAGTCGTTTCCCGCAAAGTCTTCTTGAAGTTCTTGAGACGCTTGCGATCGACTTCATACTCGTGCTCTTGATACGGCGCCAGACGCTTGAGCGAGACCAGGCTCTTGAGTTCCTTGTCGTCGGCAGCCATGATCTCGTCCACCGTCAACCCGAATGTGTTGGACTGCACCTGACGGTACTTGAAGCGACAGCGTAGATCACCGATAAGATCTTCGTAATCCAGACTGTAAAGCTCATCCAGGTACTTGGCCGTGGCAGCCTTGAGCTGTTCCTTGGTCATGCTGGCTGGCAGCTCTTCATTTTCGTCTTCCTGCTCTTCATCGTCCTCTCCCTCTTCAGCTTCTTCGCCCATGTCTTCGTCCTCCTGTTCATCGACCTCCTCTTCCTCAACAGGCTCCTCGACAATAGTCTCTGCCGCCTCTTCCTCCTCGTCAGGATCCACCGGAAGACCACCGAACAACTCCTTGTCTTCTTCGTCGTCCCACGTGGGCTTCTCCATGCCTTCGTCGTCCTGCTCATAGTATTCTTCGTCAAAGATTTGCTGCATGCGCTTGTCATATGCATCAGGATCAAATTCGCCTTCAAGATCAGTCGCATCGACACCGCCTTCCACTCCCATGAGCTTGGCGATCTTCTCCAGCTTGCTCTGGATCTCGGCCTGCTTGAGGTTCTTCAAATGGCGTAGCTCTTCCTCCTTCTTCTGACGCTCCAGTGCCTTACGCTCCTTGCGTTCCTCACGTTTACGCTTGCGGATGTTGTCCTCGCGACGCATACTATCGCCGATCTGACGCGCGTGGGTTTGAATCTGACCGCCGCCTTCCTCTTCGAAGCGGAAGTTGTACTGGTGCTCAAACTCGTCGGCCTTGTCCAGCTCCTCGGCGTCTTCTTCGTCTTCAGCCACGATGTCATCGTAGTGCGGGATCGCGGCGCGGGTCTTGTCCTTCCAGCCTTCGCTGCTGAGGTAGTGGTTCAGGAACTCATCAGGGTCCATGTCCTTGTGGCTGGGCAGCGACGTGCCGTACTTGGTCGTAAAGCTCTCGAACTCTTCGTCTTCCTGCTGCGCCTCGTCCGCAGTCTTCTTGCGGATCGTGAACAAACCACCAGCACTGTCATCGTCGTCACCATCTTCGTCGTCGTTCTCGGCCTCGGCAGCCTTGAGCGAGTCCACAAAGGCCTTCTTAATTTGCGCTTGCTCTTCGCCATAGCTAATGACGGGTTTGCGCTGGTCGCGCTCCTCCTCGTCGCTGTCAACGTCACCAGCGATCACTTGTTGGCGCACCAGGTCTTTGTAGTACAGAGGCGCGTCTTTCTTCTCCTTTTGCTGCTTCTTCTTCTTCTTGCTGTTGCCTTCTTCATCGAGATCGTCTTCGTCGTCCTCATCGCCATCTTCGTTCTTAAAGAACGCAATGGATGGATCGTATATGGCTGGATCGCGTTTGCGGATCAGGCGCAGAGTCTTCTGGATGTCGGCATCCAGATCGGCCGTAAGCTGCTCGCCGTCCTCGTCCTCAGTCTCTGATTCGGACTCATCGCTGTCGTCAGCGCTCACGTTACCGGCGTTGCGGCGGCTCAACTGCGTGAGCTCTTCCTTGCGCTTGCGCTCCAGAAACGACTGCGCGTACTTGGCATTGACCTTGAGCTCCTCGACCACAGGAGCGGCTTCCTCGGCCGCCACTTGGGCTGCAGCGGCCTTGGGCACAAACAGGTCGTCTCCATTGGTAAGCTTTGTCGCCTGCGGGTGGGGCTTGGACGACCGCGATCGATTCTTGCCCATAGAGTCTCGAGGCTCCTCGCCAGTCAAAAGCAATGGCTCTTCATGCGGCGTCTATTGATTGAGCTACTGTAACTAATCAGCTATGTACGATTACAAATCACGACTGTATGTATCGTTTTAGGTACGAATGTCTGTGACAGAGCGCGGCAAAGAATCGCCAAGCAGAGAACATGGGGCTTGTATTCAGGTGTTGAAGCTTCCTGGTACTCAGTGGGAGAGTGAACAAACACATGCGACAGAGTACGCCCAGTTAAACAGAATCATTGCATCGCCACAATGAGCGAGCCAACTGCATCCATGGTCATCTCGCGGAGAGTCGAGTACGGTATACTCTATTGTGTATACCCTCGGGTGTATACTGTACCCACCCCTGCCGAGTCGAGTTGAGACAGCTGGAACCGGTAAAATCTGTTTTTCCGACTCGGAACCGGTTCAAACCGAACCACTGTTGAATTGAATGGCCAGGCTCCCCCCGGATTTCCATACGACTGTTCTCTTTTAGGAATAACCTCAATTTTAAGGTGTTTCGTGTCTCTTGGCGATTCTGCACCTCCGGACCTTCGGTCTGAATGGACGTGTGCTTGTTTGCATGCGCAGCGTCGCACCGACGGTGGTTACGCCAACCCAACGTCCCTGATGTGATTTGCGAAAGGCCGTTTCGCATATCCTCTCTCTCCTGAAGCGCAGTGAATGAACGCTTTCTCAATCCAACGGCCCTTTTGTTCGAGAATTCCACTGAAATTTCAATATACCCAAACAGCTCCTCCACGACGAGGTTTTACTCAATGTTCGGACCAAGGTTTTTCCTGCACCCCACATCCTGTTTGGGGGAGCAAGGGAAGCACGAAACCGAACCCTCGTCGTGTCTATAGTTGGGACTTGTTGGCATTGGCCAGTCGGAAAGAAGAACGAGCCTCAAGCGGCCCTGGAGGATCTCCATCTCTGTGTCTCTGCCTCCATCTCCCGTCACCATCCGCCCGCCGTTTCCGCCGTCCGTCGCAGCGTCAGCCGCCCTCTCCATCTCCTGCACTCGTGGTGTCACCTGATTTGTTCCCCGAGAGCTACGAACCTTGCATCATGACCGTCATGATGGCGGCCGCCGACGGCAAGGACAGCGAAGAGCGAGGCCGCGCTATCGTGCAGACGCTGGCTGTGGTCGTCGAGTCCATGGTCCACTCAGCCGACCAGCTGCCACTGTCCTACTACCACCACAAGTCCAAGTTCGAAGCGTTCCGCGCGCCTGGCATCTCGATCCGCGAGTATTTAATGCGCATTCACAAGTACGCGGCGTGCAGCCCCGAGTGCTTCGTGCTGGCGCTCGTGTACATAGACCGCCTGCACCAAATGCAGGGCATCGTGCTCACTGAGCTCAACGTACACCGCGTGCTGATCACGAGCATCGTGCTAGCGGCCAAGTTCTTCGACGACCACTACTTCAATAACACGTACTACGCCAAGGTCGGGGGTGTGCCGTGCGTCGAGATGAACGAGCTCGAGATCGAGTTCCTGCTGCTGATCAACTTCAGCCTGCACGTGGCCACGGACACGTACATGCATTACTACAACGAGCTGGCCAACCACTACATCTTCACGAGCGTGCGTAACGCCACGCTGTCCTACCGCCAGCAGCTTCGCCATTACGTCATGGAGGATCCGGAACAGGACGGCCAGCTTGTGTACGTGACGGAGGTCGCGACACCACCACCCACGGCCACGCGCCACTCCAGGATCGAAGGCTCGGACGTGAAGAGCTCGCTCTCTTCATCAACAACAGCAACATCAGCAGCCGGCAGCAATAGCAACAGCGCCGGCATTGTCTGCACCACTCGAACGGCCGGACAGAAACGACGGAGCGCTGTGGCGCTGGGGGTGAACGCTTAGGGACGGAAGAGACAGAAGGAACCGTCGGTCACCCGTTTTGCGCGTGGCTGGCTCCATGGCGCGCGGCGCTTCCTGCTGCTCCTCGGGTTTTCTCAGGTTTGTAATAGTGGATAGTCTTTTAATAAAACACCCATGCCCACAGCATGATGTGACGGCATGCGGAAGATCGCCATGGGCAGATTGACAATAAATTCCCTTTACGTTTCTTCCTAAAATGCCCATCCACATTCTTTGGCAACACAAGATAATTCTGCTGCTTTTTGCGCAATCCGATCGTGTTTTCTATCTTTTTCGCATACACTCGGAGCCGAATTTCAACCAATCAGTGACTTCCAAAGACCATGGCGTACCCAATCAAGCTCGACTGACTGGATGGCGTAACCCCTGTTCAACCGTCCGGCATCCAGACAGACCCCAAGAGCTTCCGTCGTGGAGAGATCATGGTGCAGGTTACGCTTCTGGACTACGGCGCCGGCAACGTGCGCAGCGTGAAGAACGCCATTCGCACCGCTGGCCACAGCTTCAAGGACGTGACGTGCGCCGACGACATTCGCAATGCCCAGGTGCTGATCTTCCCAGGCGTCGGCAACTTCCGCGCGGCCATGACGTTCCTGAACGAGAAGGGCTACGTGTCGGTGCTCAAGGAGTACATCCAGCAGAACAAGCGCTTCCTCGGCATCTGTCTCGGCATGCAGACGCTGTTTGAAGGCAGTGACGAGTGCCCTGAGCTCAAGGTGAGGACGTTGCGTCCTGTAGCAATGGGTTCATCACTGACCAATGGCATGTACTACTCTGAGCGCAGGGTCTCGGTGTGATCAAGGGCCGCGTGGAGCTTTTCCCGTCTGACAAGGTCACGGTGCCACACATCGGCTGGAACGGCGTCAAGGTCTGGAAGAAGTCGGCGCTGTTTGCCAATCTGCCACACGTGGAGGAGCACGACGCCACCAAGTTCTACTTCGTGCACTCGTTCCGCGCGATCAAGAGCGACAAGAACGAGTCGTGGGTGCTCACGACCACCAACTACGGCGAGTTCGAGTTCATCAGCTCCGTGCAGAAGGGCAACGTCATGGCTACGCAGTTCCACCCGGAGAAGTCGGGTGGCGTGGGCATCGCCATCGTCAGGGGCTTTCTCGAGCAAATCGGCCTTCCAGACCACGACGCCGTCATCCCGAGCGTCACGGAGCAGCCCAACACGCAGCTTTCCAAGCGCGTCATCGCGTGTCTGGACGTGCGCTCGAACGACCAGGGCGATCTGATCGTGACCAAGGGCGACCAGTACGACGTGCGCGAGAGCTCGGACCAAGGCGAAGTGCGCAACATGGGCAAGCCCGTGGATCTGTGCCGCCGCTACTACGAAGAAGGAGCTGACGAAGTGACATTCCTCAACATCTGCAGCTTCCGCGAGCAGCCGATCGGCGACCAACCCATGCTCAAGGTGCTCGAGGCCAGCTCCGAGACTGTGTTCGTTCCGCTCACGGTCGGCGGCGGCATCCGCGAGTACGTCGACGACCAGCAGCGCGTGTACTCGGCGCTGGAAGTGGCTACTCGGTATTTCCACTCGGGCGCCGACAAGGTTTCCATCGGCAGTGACGCTGTGTATGCCGCCGAGGCCTATTACGCCAACGGCGAGCGCGGTGACGGCAAGAGCTCGATCGAGACCATATCGGCTGTGTACGGCAAGCAGGCCGTTGTGGTGTCCATGGACCCCAAGCGCGTCTACGTGGCTTCATTCTACGACGAGAAGGCCAAGAACCATAACGTCGTCAAGCTTTCCAAGCCCGGCCCAAACGGCGAGGAGTACTGTTGGTACCAGGCCACTGTGCGTGGCGGCCGCGAGGCCCGTGATATCGACGTCGTGCGCGTTGCAAAGGCCTGTGAGACTCTTGGAGCTGGCGAGCTGCTGCTCAACTGCGTGGATATGGACGGCCAGAAGGACGGATACGACGCCGACCTGATCGGGATCGTCAAGAAGTCCGTGCGAATCCCGGTGATCGCCTCGAGTGGTGCAGGCAAGCCGGCCCACTTCACGCAGGTGTTTGAGGCCACGGACTGCGACGCAGCTCTGGCCGCTGGCATTTTCCACCGCAAGGAAGTGGCAATTGAGGAAGTGAAGAACCAATTGCGTGCGGACGGCATCAGCGTGCGAATCGTATAGAAAAGTGCCAAGGCAGACACCCCCATGGCTGGTACGTTCTGATGCATTCCTTCCTCCATGGTGGTCGCCAGCTCGTGGCTCACGCTGTTGTTGTTACGATCAACCAGGAAGATGAACCCTGATAAAGCAAGGAATAAACATGGAGACGGAATACCTCCGTCGCCCGTTGTACCGATCTCTTGCTGCGTCCTTGATCGCTTGTGTTTCTCGCTGCTGTAGACCCGAGACAGCTATTCACATGGATCGTCGTCTTCAGCGTCTTGAACGAGCGTTGGAAAGTGGAACAGCGTCGGGTCATCATTATCCTGGCTTCCTGAATCGCTCTCGGCGTGTCGGCTTCGCATGCGTGGGCTGAGGAACTGTTTGGGTCCTTCATCATTGTTACTGAGCTTTGGAGCCATCCCTGCTGTTTGAGCACGCATCGGAGGCGGCTTTCTCACGCTTGACACGCTGCTAGGCGGTTGACGAGCGCTTGTAGTCTGCGGTCGTGGGTTCTGTTGCTGGGCCCACATCGCGTGCTGCTTGAGACCCCGAGTGCTGTACGCTGTCATGACATTGGACGAAGAGCAGGACGAAGCAGAGGACGACGGTCGCCGTGGCACTTGAGCGCGATGATGCTGAAGCTGCTGCTCTCGCTCCAGCAGCGCACGATGGTCGATCATGATCTTCCGGGATTCGTTCTACAAAGTACAGCAGGATTAGCATTCAAGGTCTGGTAAGCAGAAAGGTATCGATGGACGTACCTGGCTGCGTCGTATCTCTTCCAGAATGGCCACGTTTTCTTCGCGCAGGTTCGTCGTCATGGTCAGCAGCGGGCCTCGAACGTTGTTCAACTCAAGTTGTAATTCTCGGACTGAGGAGTCTAGTTTGTGAAGTCTTGACTCCAGTAGGGCGAGCTGCTCCATCTGCGTCTGCAGACGGCTGTTTGTCTTGCTGAGACCGTGCTGCAGCTGCTGGGTAGACTGTTGATGGGTTTGCGTGGTGTCTGCTAGTTCCTGGTGGAGCTCAATGGCCACACGCATTATGGCATCGTTTATGCGTTGCAGGATCGTTGAGTGGGTGAACTGGTGCAGTTCATTCAAAGCGGTCTCTTGGTGTCTTCCGCTGCTCTGAAGCTCGTTCACCTGCCGTGCGACTGCGGTTTGATCTGCGTGCAGTTGACTGGTCTCGGCCTTCGTCTCGCTCTGGAATTGCGCAGTCGTCTCGTTCATGGTCTGGATCTGCGTTATCAGCTGCGTTTGTGTGGTCTCGAGTGCATTGAGTTGCATCTGATAGGCCTCGGCAGTACTCGTGAGCTGCGCGACTGCGTTGCGTGAGGCGTTTTGCTTGCGCGTGAGATCTAGCATATTGACGTTCAGATCCGCGATCTTGCGCTGCCGCTGTCTGTCAGTATGCACGTATTCCTGCATGCTCTCGATCTGGTCTCGCATGCGCGTGATCTGGCTGGCCGCGGTCTCGATTGCCTCCTTCTGGCCGTTGGCCTCGGGGTTGAATATGCGGTTAAAGTCCTCGATTGCGAGCTTGGAGCGCACCTGCGTCTCCATTTGATGCGCGAACGTCGCGAAAAGATCGCGCACGTTCTGTTCCAGAGCCGCGCGGAACTTCTTTAGGTCCCATGTGCTGCATTCGTACACTGATATGTCGAGCTTTTTGGCCTGCAGCGCCTGGAGCTGGTCATTGTCGGCCTTGCGCGCCACCAGACTCAGCAGCTCTGCACGCATGGTGTCCAGCTGTACACTGACCCCAGCCTGCGATATCCTGGTACATAGCGCTGCATCCAGTTGCGCGTGCGTGACGAACGAGCCCACGTATTCGCTGATCCGCTGTCGCTCGCTGTGCGCAGTGGAGGCCGCGCGATGGAGCTCCTGGACCTGGGTCTTGAGAAAGTCTACCTCCGTCCACAGCTGCCGCGCATCTGCAGATCAAAGCCACATATCAGATCATCTCTACAGGTACTCTCAATGCGCCTGCATGTCAAGCCAGAGCTACGCACCAGCGATCGCCATGGCCGTCGCCATTTCAATCCCCTAAGAGCTCTTGAGATAAACTTAGCGCAACATGGCTACAGTCCATCGCGAGCGGATGGGCAGCAAGGTTGTTTTCCACCTCAAAACCTCGCTCTTCAACAAGGTTTTTCATGGGTTGTGCGTTGTGCCGCAAAACCAGCGGTCGGTCTTTTTCTGTTCTCGGCTATTTCTTGGGACCACCGCGTGGGCGCGGGGGGCGACAGCAAGCAGCAGGCAAGAGGCGCGCTTCAGCTTCTTCTCCTCGGGCGGGCGTCTGCGAGGCGCGCGTTCCCCATGGACTATGAGATGGTGCGCTCTCTCAGTTGCCGATAGAGCCTCTTCCGGCTTCCAGAGCGTGCAAACTGAGCTCACAATGTGCCACTGTCTCTTAGGTGCCAAACGAGGAGGATCTGCACGACCTGGATCACGGCCCAACGTTCGAGGACCTGGCCATCGACGACAGCCTCAGCGACCTGGACCGTGTGACCAAGTACGTGTGCAGCAACATTGCGCTGCAGCGCGTGATCCACGTCAAGATGTTGCAGGAGACGGCGCACGCCGTCGGCTTTGAGGCCACGTGCGTGTCGCTGCTGCCGCTGCTGGAGCCGCTCGTGGCCGATCTCGAGTACGTTGTACGGCAGCACGTTGCCTTCCAGTTCCCGGCGCTGTGTGCGTTCCTGGTGGATGCTGGCAAGGATGCCGGCTACCGATTGCTGCTGGACCAGATGATCCCGCTCATAGCACGACTGGTGTCAGACGAGCAGCACGAAGTGCGCACGGCTGCGAGCGATTCACTGGTGGAGATGGCGGCGCTCGTGCATCCGGAGGACCAGGGCACACACATCCTCACGATCGTGCTGCCGCTGGCCCACGATGACGACAACGAGCAGTTCCGCATCTCGGCCGTGAACCTGTACAACGGCCTGGCCGAGCACTTTGGCCCAGAGCTGTGCCAGCAGTTCTGCGTACCGGAGCTCATCTCGCTGTCAGAGGACCCGGTCTTCCGCGTGCGCAAGTCCACGGCGCAGAGCTACTCGAATGTGTGCAAGACGGCCGGCTACGAGCTCAGTCGCGAGCGCATGGTGCCCAGCTTCCAGCGACTGGCGCATGACGACATCTGGGGCGTACGCAAGGCGTGTGCCGAGTGCCTCGTGCCACTGGCTCAGGCTCTGGCGCTGGAAGACCGTGGCCCGCTGCTGATCCCGTTGTTTGAGGCGTTTGTGAACGACTCGTCGCGATGGGTGCGAATGGCGGCCTATCAGAGTCTTGGATCCTTCCTGGCCACGCTGGACCCGGAGGACGTGAACGACGAGCTCATCGACCACTACCTGAGCATGGCATCTGCCGCCTCCATGCAGCTCGGCGGCAGCAGCGAAGCCGACATCAAATTCCATTGCGCGTTCAACTTCCCGGCTGTCGTGAGCATTCTGGGCGGAGCCAGCGGATGGCCTCGACTGGCTCCGGCCTTTGAACTGCTCAGTTCGGACTCGTACTGGAAGATCCGCCGCACGCTCGCGTACTCGCTGCATGAGTTGGCCAAGCTGCTGGGCCAGGAGATCACGGAGACCCAGCTTGCGACGGTCTTTGACAGCTATCTGCACGACTCGCAGGAGGTCAAGTTGGGCGCCATGCTGCACTTCGCCGATTTTCTGGAGCAAGTGTCGCCTTCGTTCCGAGAGAGCTATCTGCCTGTGCTCACTGGTCTGGAAGCCCATGACCAACGCACCAAGTGGCGGTTCCGTGAAGTCATGAGCCAGCAGCTAGCTCAATTGTGCCGCACGTTTACTGCGGACGCCACATTCGCCGTCATCTATCCGCTGGTTTTCAAGCTCATTACGGATCCAGTGGCTGTCGTTCGACAGGAGAGCTACCACGCGTGTCCGCTGCTGATGCAAAGATTGAGTGCCAATGCGGAATGGCTCACTGCGGTCGTGGAAAAGTTTACAAGCCTGGCAACGTCCTCCAACAATGTGGATCGTCAGGGCTTTCTCAAGATCTGTCGTGCGTTCTTGAGCTTCCCAGTAGACGCCACACCAAAGCGTGAGACGACAGCAGAGGATACATCAACAGCCTCATGCGGTCAGCCGTTTTTCAACACGCATTTTGCGCCTGTATTTTTCACATTGGCGAACGATCCGGTCTCCAATGTACGTCTTCTGTTCGCGCAGATCCTGCTGGAGTATCAAGGTAAGCACGCCTCTCAATTGCTGCCGTTGTGAGTCTGTTGCCTCACGCTCTTCCGTTGTTATAGAGGCGCTCCAGACCAGTGATAGATGTCCCGATTTGCTCAAAGAGCTGCTGAGCAAGCCTTTGAACACACCGTCTGCCGAGACGTTTGTAGCGGCGCTGGATGCTGTAAGAGCGGCGACAGAGACAGAAGCCAAGTCATCTGAGCCGGATGCAGTTGTCAGTACAGAAGATATTGCTGTGACGGTGACGACACCGACAGAGAAAACTCGGGCACCGACGACAGAAGAACCTCTGGTATCAAGCACCGATTCACCGACACCAGCCGAATCAGAGGCCACAGAGAGCACCAAGGCGACGGTGGACTCTGTGGCGTGACCAGGAGCTCTAGTACAGACGCTACTACACAAGTTAGACAGCAGGGCCTGAGCGATCCAGACACCACCCGACTGCTCCCGTCGCGTGGGCGCCGCGTACTCTTTGGGAGTTTTTGTAGGATAAACAAGCAGAAAAAAGCGCTCGAAGCAGGACGAACAAGGCGGCGCAGAAAGCAGCGAGAGACGACCGCAGCCAAGTCCACGGGCGTCGTCAATGTGTATCGTTAGTGGGAGCTGGGGCGAAATCAAAGCAAATCCAGTGGCTCGTTTTGCAATAACTCAGGTTTTATATTTGGGACAAGATCTTTACTCGGCTGGTGGTGATGATGCGCGGTCATTCGTTGCTGCCGGCTCACAGAAGGCCGGGACGAACGTGCCTTCGAACATGTCGTGACAGATTGCTTCCACTGCGCGGATGCCCTTGGCGGCCGTGTCGGCGCCGCGGCTGACTGAGAAGCTCTCGAGCTTCTTGGAGAGCATGGGCACGAAGGCCGTGACCTTGGCCTCGGCCTCGTACAGCGTCAGACTGGCATCGTCCGGATGCACCGAGTAGACGCACGTCTCTTCCACGGTCGCGACGGAGCGGAACGACAGGTTCGTGGACTTGAGCACGAGCGTCTTGGCCTTGGCGTCGCACACAGTCTCCTCGTACACGTAAGATGACGAGCCGAGAAAGGACTTGGCCCAGCCAGGCAGATTGCCCTGCGTGCACTTGGCCAGACGGCTGGTGATCAGTCGGCCTTGGTCGTCCAGTCGCCGGTCCAGCACGTCCACGCGCTCCACGTGGGCCAGCGATGAGTTGGGGTACTTGTTCCAGAAGGCGCGCGTGACCACGTCCCACTCGAACGGGTACACATGCGTGGTGTTGTTGGTGAGCACCATGGCGATCGATCGATTGATTCCTCTGGTCTGATGAGCTGCGTTGCTTCAAATACAAGACTGAGACGGAGAGGGCCCGACAAAACCCGGCGAGGTTCGAGAAGGAATGCCATAAATAGTGTGGCACACATGAGTCTAATAGCTTGAGTCCGGTTCCAGATAAGATCTAGACAAAGAGTGTGGTGCGGCACACTATTCTGGGACATATCGCGATTGGCCATTCGTTTGGATTTCGTGTTTTTGGAAGGAGTATATCGATAATACCGGTATTAATTGACAACGCTGCGTGTCAATTGGGGTTTGTGGAGGTCCATGCTCCACTGGCCAATGGGCTCTTGCGTTTCTGCGAGAGTGTGAGGCGCTGCCATCTCTATCACTGTACAGTGTAATCTCTTTCATGGTTTCTGGTCTCTATATATGGGTCTGAACTTTGGTGGCTGTTCTGCTTCTCCAATACGGCTGATGAATTTCTGTCGTTCTTTTGCTGTAAATCCAAACCCGAACCGTCATAAAGACGCAATACTGGAGAGGAGACTGGAACACTGATTCTCAGCTTTGTCACAGTAATACTGTACTCCATTTTGAGTGCTGACGTACTTGCTGCTCTGTGATTGGTTCGAAAACAAGAACGCATATTTCTTTTACAAAATAAATACTGTATGCGTTCTTGATCTAATCAATAAATTGATTAGATGAGGTACCGATATAAAACCGGTATATACCGAGCACTTTCTGATTGATCCCATTAGAATTTCAAAATGGCAGCGGCCGATGCCACAGGCTGCTGCTGGAATCCGTTCTGTAGAGCTCCTTTGCGCAATAAGCACATGCACTTCTGTGAACACAAGAGACACTGCCAGCTAATGCGCTGTCTCGTTCTCTCTGGGCAGAATCTGCCTACGACCAGCAGAGCGGCGGCTTCATCACCAGCCCACTTGACTGCAGCCTCAGCAATGTCTGACGCCTTCGTGATCCCCAAGCGCAAGCTCCAGCCAGTGTCCCCAGTGACATCTATCCAACCCACCAGCAACAAGTCTGCCTCATCGAAGAAGCGACTGCTTGCTGACACTGACGTCTCTGTTGTTCTGAAATGGCCACGTGTGGCAAATCCAACAGCAAATCCTGCTCTGCCCAAGGCCAAAGCGAAGAAAGAGCTGATCAAGCAGGTCGTCTCAAGCAATAAACACAGACAAGCATCGCTCCAGTCAAACGTCAAGCAATCGAAGACGACACTAGAGCCCACGCATGTGCGACTCTACGACGTCTCAGGCTTCCGCGGAGCGCACGACCTGGACCCAAAGTACCTCCAAGAACTCTTCTCTCTCTACCGCGCGCGCAAAGGCAAGACCATGGTGGCACCAAAGGACAGTCTTGCCAACTCCTGGATGGGGTTCATGAAAGCCTGGAACAAGGACCGACTGGAGTATGCCATCGGCCCCAGAGCGCTGCTTAAATCCTGTGCAATGGTGCACAGGCTCTGCGACGACCGTCAGCTTCCGTTCTGCTACGCGCACCTGATCGATCCTGGCAAATGCCCCGAATGCGGACCGTCTGCGCCGCCGTACTCGCATTCGCCGTTAAACGGAGCCTCAAACGAATTGTTCGAAGCGCCCGTGTTCCAGAACCATTTGGCATTGCGCGCTGCGATCGTCCGTCGAAAGGTGCCTGAACAAGTGTACGAACTTGACACTACGTCGGATTCCGACGACTTTTGATATACAGAGCTGTGTCTACAGTAGTCTTAATAGCAGTTTATGTGTAATAGAGAATGATTAGTCATGATCAAGTGACATTTATCTCCATTGAATAGAGCACGTGTGGGCGACATGATGCTGAGTTCGATGTCTTGAGAACCGTAAAGGGTCAGTGCTACTTCCGACACTGAACCAAATGGCTTTGCTTATTTAGTTGATGGTGTGGAGCACTTGAAAGCGACACAGAAGGCTGACTCAGATGGCGTCAAATGCTGTTTTGTGATTGGTGGAGTTGGGGATGGGATCAGGTGGCGTCCAAGCTCAGATGGCTTCCTATCAGCTTCCTATCAGTCTGTTTAATACACTGTTTCAATCAATTACCCTTTTAACGGTTTGGTTTGCCCAACCGCATTGGCCGATTCCCAAGCAGCTCACCAAGCAGATCGATCTGTGGGGATGGCCAGCAACGAGCGAGCGCAGCGCCTGAGTCCGCTGCAAAACGGCGCGATCGGATCCCTCGCGGGCATGCTGGAGGTTCTGCTGCAGCAGCCCACCATCGCGATCAAGAACTCCATCCAGCAGGGCCGCCCCGTGAACTGGTCCGTGCCTGTGCTCTACCGTGGTGTGGGCGTCACGCTGGCGTCCATCGCGCCAATCAGCGCCATCCAGTTCGCGGTCAACGGGAAGCTGCTGGTAGCGCTCAATGGCTCGGCCGACAAGGCGCACACCTCGGATCTGGTCAAGATCGCCAGTGGTGCGCTCTCCGGCGTGGCGTCGTCTGTGCTCAGTGGTCCGGCCGAGCTGGCCATGACGCTGCAGCAGAACACCGGCAAGAGCTTCGGCTCTACGATCATGGACGTGGCCAAGGCTCATGGAGTCTCGCGTCTGTTCCGAGGCGTGGGTGTCACGGCGCTGCGTGACTCGGTCTGGTGCGCGTGCTATTTGGCGCTTGGCCCCGTAGTGACGCGCAAGCTGCATGCACTCAGTCCCGGCGTGTTCGGCTCAGAAGAAGACGCCACAGCCTCACAACGCGCCACAGCGTCCATCGCTGGTAGTATCTTGGCTGGCATCGTCACGGTCTACGCCACGCAACCTGTGGATACGGTCAAGACGATCATGCAAGGCGAAGCCATGTCAGTGCACGGCCGCGCTGACAGCACACTGAAGGTTTTCCAGCGTGTCTGGCGCGACGGCGGCATCCAACGCTTCTACCGTGGCTCGATGCCGCGTGGCGGTCGCTTGATCGGCGCAGTATTCATTCTCGGCCAGTCGCGTATCTTCCTGGAGGAGCTCTTTGATGACCATGAAATCCTCAAGATGTGATAAAGTGCGATTAGGAGTGATACAATAGAAATAAATGCAGCCACAGTTGCATACTGTAGCTACAGTACCGACTTTCTTACGATACGCTGCACTGGCTACAGGTCACCATGGGTCCCGAGTTGATGACAATGGCGCTTGCTCTGCGACTACCATCGTTCGACTGCGACTGCGACGGCAGCGTCAGGCGCAGTTTGCCGCGCACACGGCCTGCTGCCGTGCCGTTGTACGTGATCGGCAGGTCGAATGGAATAAACTTTGGCTTGGAGCTCTGACAGAACGGAGCTAGCGAGAGCGAGACCATGCCGAGCACGTCGTCCTTGGATGTCTTATCGTAATCCATGAACATCAGGATCAAATGCACGTGCTTCACGTCCTCTTCTTGGCACAAAATGTGCAAACGCGGCACTTGGGAATCTTTCCACTTCGGGGAAAGGTTGTTCATGATCTTTTTCGTAGACGGATGAGCTCCAGAGGATTCGACCTGGATCGCAGCGCTCGGCACTGAATAGAATTTGACCTGCGCAACAGAGAAATCAGATCAATGAACACAGTAACACGAACGAACACAAACGGCAACGTACGTAAGGATCGCTGAGCCCCGAGACGTCCATGCCCAGAAGATCATTAGCCGAAAGGTCGGTGATTTCCACAACGGTGTTGTGCTCACTGGGCAGCAAAGCTGGCTCAACGCGAATCTCAGGCGTCGGCGTGATTTCGAACGATGCAAACACCGGTTTGTGGTCGCTGGTGGCGATTTCGTCGACACAGTTAAACTGAAGAAGCTTAAGGCGAGAGCGATGGCCTTCAAGCGACTTGTGAAGTACGCGATCGCAATACGATGGAACGCGTTGCGGCTACAAGCAAAACGATGAGGTTAATGGTCCAATCATCTGCAATAAGATATATCGTCGGAGATGTACATTAAACTGGTCCGGCGTGTGGCGCACACGCTTGAAAGTCGGACGAAAGAGAGCTGGCGGCAATTCCCAGTCCGAAAATGCCTTATGAGTCAAGATTTGATGCCGCAGCTGATCGTTGGCGTTGAGCTTTTCCCAGTTTTCTTCGTTCACTAGCGTCGAGACTTCATCAAAGTGCTGTCCATGCGTGCGCTCCAGCGTCGGAGGCAAATAATTCAGATCGACGCGGTAGTTCATGTCTCCAAACCAGAAGCAGTGGTCAAACTGATGGTCGATAGTCACGTTTTTCATTCCAAATTGGGCGCTCAAAATGTTTGCACTCTACAGTAGCAATAGTATAGACACACAATATGATCAGAACCCAATTCGTTTCTGTTCTCAAAGCAACTTACATCGGCATTGCGCCTTTCGAGAAACTTCTGGTCCTGGTGGGCCGCAAGGTGACAGCTCACAAAACATAAAGACGTGTTTGCGATCACGAATTTGGCCAAAAGCCCGCCCTATAATATCACACACAGCAATTAAGCGTGACTTGTCACAAGCCTTAGCATCAGATACCAAACAATGTACCTTGTTACCGATGACACTTCCCAGACCAGTAGGGACTGACAATTTCTCCACCTGTGTAACATTGTGTCGAGCGAGGGCAAACACAAATAGCCGCATTTCCATCAGCTCCACTCTGGCGACTAAGGCGTAATTATCGCCCACGTGCTGCACGAGCTGCTTCAAGAACGGATACTCGAGCACATCAGCGACTGTCGCCACTGTTTCGCGGATGTTTGAGCTCATCTGCTTGACAATTTTCGAGACCTTAAGCATAGATTTCTTGCTTCGTGATCGCTTGACGATAACAACATCCGATGTTTTTGACTCTTCCTCCTCAGCTTCATCGGTCGGAAGTGGCACGTCTTCGTAATCTTCTTCTTCGTGTTCTTCATCTCCGACGTCCTCATTGATGGTGCTGCATTCAACCTCTTCGTCATCACTGTCATCAGCTTTGGTGGTGTCTTCGGTATCTCTTGCTTCTTGATCTTCCTTTTCGTCTCCATGCTTTTCTCTATAACTGCTTTCTTGGAGTCCGACCGCAATAACATCGAAGTCCCCACCTCCTTCAGGAATCCATTGCTGGAGCTTGCTTCGGACTTTCGGAGGCTGCGCGTTCCCAACATTCCATGAGCACACTAGGAGCTTCAATCGATTGAGCGTCGCATTCTTGACATTGGACGCACATGGCGTTGCGTTATCTAGGGATGGTGACTCGGAGCAGGATGCGTGGCAACTACTCAGCTCAGCTGCAGATGTACCTTTGTCCTTGTGCGAAGTGGCTTCTTCAATCTGGCAAAAGAATTAGCTGTCAGTTCATCAAAAAAGTGCACGCATCTACAGGTCTCTCACATGCACGTAGATTTCCTCCATTTGCTGTACTGTTGAAGCGTCTTTCTCCATCGCGCGTGGTGTTATGACCAGAAATTCGAGTTTCACAAAGCAATTTCTCTTCTGAATCGTTCTTAGGTGCTGCTATAAATGGACTGGTGCGTGCCCTTCCGTAAATACATCGTAGCCTTAACCTTATCCAGTTGAGCCCTGAACAATAAAAGACAGACAATCGGGCAAAAATAAGCTATAGATAGAATCACGCTTTAATGTTCAAGTGCAAGACATCATTTTTCACTGCTGTTGTTGCTGATATGCGCTGTTTTTTTGAGTCTCATTGTTCAAGATCGAATCTGCTACTTTAGCAGCTTCGAGGACTTTGCGTGGTGTACACGGACCTGCTGCGTCACTGTGAGCTGGAGCATCGCTTGAGCTCTCGTGAATTATGTCAACTCTCGGCGGTGGATCCCTAATTAAAAATATTTCCAGACGACGTGAATATAGCGTATCGAACCCTTCATCCACTCGTATTTAATCACCTGCCCAGGCTTGCTCGGTACGCTTGTTTGACGAACTCGAGCTCTTCTTGCGTCGCCTTCAGCGTTGCCTCAAGTGATGCGCATTTATCGTGCAACTCTACCTCAATAAAACGAGTTTAAGCATCAGTTGTAAATACACTCCATAGGTGCCGCAGTTTAACTTACCTTCGTATGTTGCTTTCTTTTCGCCGCCTAGCTGAACAGCAATGGCTCCATTCGCTGTAGAAATCTTGTCCTTTGGCTTGTCTAATATGTACGGCTTCACAAAGATCTGGAATTCCAGACGCGCATTTTGCAAATATGTGATGAAAGTTGGCGTCACACACCCGACGTGGTGGATGCACTCGTAGTTAAACTCAGGACTTCGTGTCTGCTGCTCAACACTTTCCGTCGTGAAAAGCTCGCCCATAAATTCATACTGACAGTACGCAAGCTCTGTGATTAGAGGCAAGCCAGTGGCGGTTTTGATCAGGAGCTTGAACGTCCATGGCTTGCCAAGAAGATCATCTGGTGACTCAACGTCCAAAAGATTGTCTTCCGAGTGCTTCTCGGGGTCCGGAGACGACAATGGTATCCACAGAACCTGGAGTTTGCCAATCGTGTTAAAGGGTGGCACAGCAAGCTTCACGTTCAGTTGGGCTTCATCTGGATCTGTTTCGAGATTATAAAGCAGATATTCGGGGAATGTCGTAGCACTGCCAACATGAAAAGAATTGTCGAACAGGAGAGAAATCGGATCGTGACCTTCCGGGGCTTCGTATTCGCGATTATTCATTATTGCATTGCGAAGGAAAGCAACCTCGTCTTTCAACAAGGCGTGGGCCTTGACAAACTCGAACACGTCAAGGAAAATGGTTTCGTCAGAAGCCTTGTTGTGAACCTTGACTTTCACCTTAGGAATAGAGCTGGAGGACTTTGACTCATCTTCACCTGATCCGCTTTGCAGCGCAGTCTCGAAACTCAAAACATCGCGATTGAGGACTCTAACAATTTGCTCCAACTCTGCAATCTTTGGCAATACTTCGCGCAACTCTTGGTCATTGATCTGCCGCGCCAACAGTTCTTTCTGCTTTTGACGCTCAGCAGCTGCAGCTTCGTCGTCGTGATCTTGACCAAGTGTCCCACTTGAGCCTCCTGCCGCTTCGCGTTCTAGACGTTGCTGTTCCCAAAGAGCCTTTTCTTCCTCAAACTTCTGCATTTGCGCTTGGAGAGCTAACATGGCAGTATTGTTAACACTCTGTAAGGCTGCTTGGTACTCAGCAGCAGCGTCATCTGCACTCGGAGGTTCGCCATCCGGCTCACTTCCTGGATGGCGAAATAGCATAAGCTCATTACCGATGGCTACTCGGTCAAATGGTTGTAGTACAAATGGCACATTTCTATCAAGTTTCTTTCCATTGTGTACAACTTCTCCAGCACTTGCAATCACTTTGATGACGCCATTACCATCGTTTGTAAATGTGCAGTGGTTCTCCACAATGCTCAGCGACATGGGCTTCACGTCTCCATTTGGACCGATTGTTGTCTGATCCTTCGAGAGCAAGATCATGAAACGCTTCGAGCGATAGGCGTCTACATCAAGGTTTAACAGATACGGTGACTTCGTGTCGGCTTCAAAATGGTAAAGATGAATGCCACGTTTACCATATTCTTCGCGCTGCCTTTGCATGATAGCGTCTTGAGCGTCACCACCAGATCCACTGGATCCATTTTCTCCACTAAGCACCTTCTCCAGTTCTCGTTGCTTTTGTTGCAGCAGCTGCGTAAGAGCATCCACCTGAGATGTATCTTCTGGCTCAGTACTTCCACTGCCACCATTTTCTCCTCGGCGCTTGGCCATTTTCTCATTTTCATCCTTCAACTGACCGACTAATTGTTTCATTTGCTCTAATTCAGCCATGAGCTTGCGTTCCGCGGGACTAGCAGCGGTAGATGCCTTCTTTGGTTGAAGTTTGATCACTGATGCATTCTTGGCAAAGCCAAGGGTGGAAAACGTGTAACTGTGAAACTTAACCTCGGGGCGAATGGCACAGAACAAATACGTGCGCGCCTGAAGCATTGTATCCTTTAGATACTTGCAGAGGAAATACGAATTGCAACCAGGGATCGACATGCCTGGCTTAAGCGTTTTGGCCTTTACGGCATCAGCCATTTTCATAAAAAACTGAGCCATTTCTGTGAGCGAGAGGTTGATCTTCATACCCTGATCTTGCAGCTCTTTCGACTTGGAGGCATCAGGATGCGGACCCAAGTACTTGTACTCGATATCTCCTTCATCAAACACTATTTTCTTGTACTGAGCGTATACGATATCACCGGCAGGCTCTGTTCCCGCAAGGTCACAAACATACAAGCGACCTCTTTGTTTCATACCCTCGCGATCTGGATCTGGCTTCACGACCTCAAGTGTCATGATGCAGTGGCCACGAGTCGATTGGTGGTTGAATTGGGTGGGCGCAATGGCTTTCCGCGCATTTGCCGCCATGAATGTGCGCCGAAGATCGTTCCAGTCCTTGAGCACGACCGACTGGCACCAGTTGATGTCAGTGAAACCATCTTCATCCTTACGCATGCCTGATTTGTACGCCTGCTCTTGAGCCACTGGCGACATGAGATCACGCACTGTGTCCACAACATTTTGGAAGTACTTCATGGAGATGACCCAGCCGTCTTGTTTCTCTTGGAACAGTTCGTACGCTAGCCGAGGAAATATGCCCCACAATTTGTGCGGTGTTTCATGCTTAAACCATGCCTCTGGGATATCTGGGGCGTCCGGCTGATCAGCATCGCATACGTTGTGAATCATCATATTACAGAGTAAGAGATCAAGCAAGAACTTACGCCAAAGACTGTAAAAGTCTTTCCCGAGCCAGAAAGTCCGTACGCAAAGAGCACAACAGCATTGCCTCCCAAAAGATCACTTTTGACTTTGAGCCCGACGCTATCGTACGCCATTTGCTGATCGACAAATATCATTTGCTCAACCTCCGGTGGATTATCCTGCACATGGCGCTTGTAGTTGTCAGCTGACCACCAGGCGTAGCTGAAGGGGAAGCGCGTGGTCGAGTACGTCGAGTTAATAAGCTGGACTTCGCCTTCTTCCTCTCCGGTCTGCGTAAGAACTACCCCGAGTTTATCGGGGACCGTGAACGGCCGGCAGCGCACAGAAACCTTGATGCTCACGCTCATGGCAAAGACGATAGTCCAATGCGTACAGTGGCACAATGCAATCCACTCGAACTTGTACCTCTTTCAAGCTCGAAACGGTGGACTCTTCAACCGGCGACTCCTCAGCTGAACCAACTTCCTTCGATAGAGCACAAAAGGTCACAGCTTTGCCAGAGATCTTTGCCGTTCATTGCATACATCTATTCGCCAACCTATCGACAGTACATATCCTTGAATACAATCTACACGCTCTTGGTCAGCAACTCGCATGCCTGATCAATCTTGTTCAAGCATTCAGCCGCGTGCTTCGGCTGGAACACGAGCGACGGGCGGAAACGCAACGAGACAGTACCACAACCACCTGAAGCCACACCAAGCTGCTTCAGCGTGCCAACAAACTCGTTTCGGATAGCTTCAGTTGGGAAGTCCATGGCCAAGTAGGTACCCACGCCACGCACGTTCGATACAATTGACGGGTACTTGGCAGAAAGATCAACGAGGCCATCCTTCAGGAACTGTCCAGCAATCTGCGTGTTCTGAAGCAACTTGTCGCTCTCCACAACTTCTAGGAACGCCTGGAGCTGGATCATCTTGATCGGATCGCCCATCCACGTGTTGAAAATGCGGTATCCTTCGACTAAGCGGAGCTCAGGCTTGGCAAAGTAGCCACCAGTCTGGAGCTTCTTACTGAACGTGACCACATCAGGCGGGTTCTCCAGCTCCCAATGCTCATGCGCCCAGAATTTACCTGTGCTACCGCCACCAGTTTGCACTTCGTCGACAATGAAAGCAATGCCGTGCTTGGCGGCAAGGTCACGCAGAGAACGGAAGAACGCGGGACTTGCGTGGTTGTCACCACCTTCAGCCTGAATGGGCTCAATGATCATGCCAGCAATGCGCGACTTTGATTGTGCCTGGTTCTTCTCGAGCAAGCGGTCCACTTCGTCCAAGCAGCGAGCTTCTTCCGCTTCGTTGGCGGCCTGGTGCACGTCCAGCGGGTATTGAAGACGGGGGAAAGTTGCCACGGGCCAGTCAAACGCGGGGATATCAACCTTATGGATAGCCTTAGAGTGCGTGGTGGATAGACAGCCCATGAGACGACCGTGAAAGCCGCCGTTGAAAGACAAAATGCTCAAATCAGGTGTGCCTGGGAGCTGGTGCGCCATCGACGTCTCGAGATCGTGCGCAGACGGAGGCTTGCCTCCTCGAAGTTTGGTCTGGTACCAGATGAAGACGGCCTTGAACGCGTTTTCATTTGAGCACGACCCGCACATAAGCGTGTTCACATCGGTCAATCCTTTGGGCGCGACTTTCAGCAACGTGTTCGAGAGGCGGTCGACCCAGTCTGCGGGTGGGAACACACCGAGGCAAGGTCGCTGCGCGAGCATGGACGAGTTCTTTGGGTCTGTCATGGCCGAGACAATGGCCGGGTGATTGTAGCCTAACGGTAGCGACGCGATCTGGCCGTAGATATCGAGGAAGCGGTTGCCGTCGACATCAACGAGGTAGTTGCCTCGACTGTTGTCGTAGTCGGCAAAGAAGTTGACGGCCGCCGCGTTCTGCAGCCCACTTAGGCGCGACTGCAACTCCTGCGACTTGGGGCCAGGCACGGAGCGGGTCACGACCTTGGCCTCGTCATACTCGTTGGGGAACGCAGGAGCGGGTGTGGACGGCAAAGACGCGAAATCGCGGCGACGGAGCAAAGCTCCCAGTGGGCGATGCATGCAGATGGAGGAGGTGGCGCGGGCGAGCGCCATGGTTCTGACTTGGGTCTTCTTTCTCTTGGGCCGCCAAAGTGCAAGTGCGCGCATTCGAGCGGCAAGGGAAATCCCGCGCATTCAACGACCGGGATGGATTCGGTTGGGGATTATTTTGGCAAGGTGCCTCGTCTGCCTGCCAAAAACCTGGTTCAAAAGGGAATAAAGCTCACAATTCCCGCATCCGTGGTTCATGAGGGAATTGTCTTCGTACCGGTACAGAACCGGTAGCGATTCCAAGGCTTAACCAGGATGGGGCGTCGGCGATCGCGCACTTCGATCGGTGTGAAGAGCATTGCGTTCACTATAAATACAAGGCAAGTAAGGAGGAAGCAAGCACGGCGCCGACGACGAGAATGTCACCGCAAACACAAGTACGCGAATGGGGAGCGGAAGACCTTCGTGGATCATTTCCTCTAGAAAAAAACTCAGCGGAATCCGCGCATTGTCAGCGAGTCTCTCGAGTCTTTTCAAAAAAGACACAGCAAGCCAGTCATGATTGGGGTTGAATAGTAGGACTCAGCGATTTGCTGCGCGAATTTTAGCCATGCGGCACTAACCATGCCAATCTTTATCAACTGCACTTCAAGAAAATCCGCCAGACTTCCCAACCCACTCTTTCTACTCTCGAAAGCTGTCTACACGATCTTTGCAGCCGCGGGCGTCAGATCTCTCGGTTCGTTCCTCGTAGACGAGCTTACCTAGCGCCTGATCATCGCCAACAAGTTGCGCAGCTCGTTCAATTGGCAGCCGCTGCGCACTCCAATACTACCGGTAAACCAATATTCTTATCGGTCGCCGGTATATACTGCGGCGCTGGTTGATACCGGTACGGCAAAGGGAATAGTTTCACAAAAAAAAAACCAAAGGGAATACCTGCTGGAAAACCACGAAACCAGGGAATTGTCCATCCATCCACACGAGCGAGCGCCGGATAAATAGTAGCTGATTGTGTTGCCATAGTGGACGCCATATAGTACGAGAGCTGTGAGAGGAGTAACCCATTTGTTATCCGGATGAAATCAGGGGTTTCCGATGGTGCAATCAGTCAGTGAAAGGATCAGAAAACGCACAAAATCAGGCAATGCACAGTGGCGTACGCTCCCAGATCCGTACGCTCGCAAGGGGAGATGCTGACACTGAGGCAGGCGATCCAATCGCGCTGTTTGGACGAGGAAGAAGAAGACGGGCCTTGTATTGAGAGCACTGCGGTCGTGGTGAGCTATACTTCGCGTAGTACAGAACAGCCACTGATGGGTTAGCGGTCATGGTCGAGCGCCGCAGCACCACAAGGCGTGTGTCGCAAATCTGTCACCTTGGCGACCAGCGCAGAAGCGTTGTCTGCACTGCAGCGAAGTCAGAGCAACCAGTGCAAGTGCCGAAGTTTCATCGCCAAAGCGCCGCGCATTGACCGATCCTTCGTCCACAGCTGTTTTCATGTGTCCACCAGCTCCTTGGTCGCGCAGAAGTTCTATTTGAATTGCGGCACTTACACAATGTTCCAGCTCGAATGCGTGGTCGTTTAGTCTCCAAGTGCCACACTGACGGGAACAAAGCTTTCGTCTCTTCGCCTTGTATTAGCACTACAGATGAATGCAGTCCTGGCGCAGCAAAGCACACATGGCGAACGCGGTCGACCCAAAGGCTCCCACAAAGTGACGAGCCTAAGTAATCTATCGCCACACAAGTGCGAACGGTGGATGCGCCACCAAAGACTCGACAGTGAGACCGAGACAAAAGACCTCTGCCAGTCTCCTCACCATGCGTCTGTGACATAAGCGCGCCACTGAAACAGAGAGCATCGATGCGCAAGCCCAGAACGGCATGAAGCCTTTGAGATCCGTACAAGCTGCTGCTGTGTCATCTCAGCCACTGACGCTGATGGTGGCGGAAGTACCAACGCCTTTCCAGCGTTATATCGACTGGGCGGAGCGGGACTGGAATACACTGATGCGAATTGTAACAGCTTTGTGGATCTCATCAGCAGCTCGTACGTTTCCAAACGCGACTGCAAAACCATGCAAGCGCCGGTGGAGGATCTCGGGACGGTGGTTGTCGAAGTCTCTGCCATCTGGACGGAACTGGTGAGTCGCCATTAGTCGTTGGCTGATTGTGTGTCTGTAGTGCGGCCAAGACTGAGCGCTGTATGGTCTTCTGCCGAGTTCCAGCGGCCCGGACGCAGAAATACTCGATGAAATTGCTGTCGCAAGCAAGACTGAGGCCTGTGCGCTTGTGCTCGTGTGATTGGCAATCACAACCTGCGACGTAGGGATCGGTTGGATTTCTACAATTTGGGTGTTGGATTTGTTGGGTTTTTGGGTTTGGCTTCATAAGGCGTCCATGGCAAAATTTCCCCGCCAAAAAAACGGATGGATGGTTGCCAAGCTATTGCCCGCGGAGCGCGATAGCGAGCTTGATGCGCTTTACCTTCGTTCAAGAGCTCTCATCCTCGTTTTTACGGTCCCAGAAGCAAGCCCTCCCTCCCCAAGTCCAACAAAGCCAACATGAACGCTGCCGCCATCACTACAAGCAACTCCCACGCCGCCGCCGCTGTTGTTCCCCATTTCACAAGCAAGATAAGGACCAAGCAAGTTGAGAACACCTGTTAAAATTTATTTCAAAAGTAATATATATTATTACAGGATACGTTAAATTGCAGTTCGCGTCCAAAGGTTCTACTCCAACTGCTCTACGAATCACTGGTGGCAGCCGGACAACTGTTCGCTCATTCTCGTATCTTTACTGCATCTGCTGATGGATGAGGTCATCACTCCTTATTCGTGTAGGAAGTGTGCAGACTCTGCAGACACTGCACTGCAGAGCATACTCTATTGTTTCGTGTTGCTGTTCTTTGGATGCGCCCTGGAACTTAGACCAAATCGGTTTAGACAGGATTAAAAACAAAAAGGCTGAAATTTTATCTACTTTCTCAACTTGCTTGGTCCTTTTCTCATCTTGCTTGTGAAATGGTGTAGATGCTTCTACGCTATTCTCGCATCGCCACGACGGTCGCAAGCGCGGCCCAGTGTTTAGCGGCGTGGTCTTGTTCAAAGGCAACATCGTTGTATGTAGCAAGTGCGAGGCGGTGATTCACGAGCGTGGCTACGCGCATGTCGAGCGCGTGCGTCACCACATGACGCATCAAGACGGCATAGATCACCACGCTGTTCCTTCCGGTGCTGAAGGTTCTCACGCATTTTCACCAGGCCTTGATGGACTGGAGCTACCAAAGGGAAAAAATTTTCAGCGCTCTTCAGGATCCTGCTCTCCTCTTCGCCGTCCAGAAGCTGCACCTGGAAGTCGCCATTCCAACGAACAAGACCATGTGTACCGTGCTGCTAGATCAGGCCTACGATACTCGTGTCGCCCACATCAAGAGCGCTGCAAGCGGCAAGTTCGTCATGTTCACCACGGATTCGTGGACGAACGTCAATGACATGTCCGTGCTCAACTACGTCGCTAGTTATAATGGCAACACGTATTATCTCGAGTCAGTGTACACTGGCTCGATTAGTCGCGACACCGCCTATATCACGGCCGACTTGAACAGACTGATGGTAAAGTACTCGTTCTCAAAGCCATTGCGATCGTCACCGACAACACCTCCGCGAACAAGGGCGTGGGGACCAGCTCAAACAAGAGTTCCATCGGGTGTTCTTCAATGGCTGCGTGCGCATGGTGTCCACCTTATGGTGACGGAGATCTGTACGAGCATTAGCCGGTAGGGTGACCTTGCCATCGATGGCGAAGCGGTCGTCAAGTTTTTTTAAAAAAAAAACAGATACACCACGAGCTACGAGAGACTCTGCTCAAGAACAGTCGCAGAACGCTCGCGCTTCTCGTCGAGACCCGTTGGGGAACTCTCGAAAAATATTTCTCGACTCTTCTAGCCGCAGAGCCGTTTCTCCATGCGATTTTATCGCGTCGGGGTTTCTCGCCCAGGGCACGAAGGAGCAGAAGGCGAAAAGACGCATCATCCACGAATCGCCCTATCCAGCAGCTTCGATCCAAATTCGAAACGGGGGCAAAGCTGCTCAATATCCTCACCAAGTTCTCGAGCCGGTTAGAGCGTAATGAAATGCCCACCGTCAGATGTGTATAAAATGTTGACGGAGCTTCCTAAACCTGTCAAAAGGCATCGGCCTCACCACACATAAAATACAGCGTTTAAAACCGTTGTTTCGGCTGAGATCGACTTTTTGTATGGCGATGTGCATGGGTCGCGTATTTACTGGACCGACGCTTTATTGGGAAAGCCATGGACTCGGAGACGCATGTCGGCGTCGAGAACTTCATTTGCAACTGGAACGGAGACGAACGCGCAGAGGAAGCGAGTCGCCGAGCTACCCTCCTGCTACGCGTACGTGCAGCGCCTGCGTTACTCGGAGTCGCGCGAGTTCAAGCTGGTGCTTGAGCGCAAGGTTTCGCTCCTCACGTTATGGGCGGGGATTATCCAGTTCCCTCTATTGTGTCCTGTTGCAATGCCAGCATTGTCGTCCGCCTGCTCGAGCGCCGCGTGTGTGATTAGCTTCTCAGCTCAGTGCTCCGTGCATTCGAAGCTGCGAAACCGGCTCTATGGCGACTGTGTGGGAAACTACTGTAAAACCTGTAATAGGGGCCTGAGGCGTTTTAGTGCAGAACCCTCCCATCCAGTGGGGTTATATTCGAGGGGTGGTTATATTCGACGGGTGGTCATATTCGAGGGATGGTTATATTCGAGGGACAGCCATCAACAACACAAGACGCAGACGGACAACTTCAAGAGAACCAGAGGTGAGTTACGAAGTCGAACTTTTCTTGGACACCTAACTGTCTGCATTTTTTTTGCAAGCAGAGTCATCGTATGCAACGCCTCTTCCCACTACAACACACAGCAAGGTAAGTTTCACGCCGTCCATATTGGTTGGCAACATCTCATCTTGTACTTCGCAGGCGTGCGGTCCTTACTCAAGTATCGTCGAGCTACGCAGCCGAGAAGTCGATCTCATACTTGTCATCGTCGATCTCCATGTATAGAATTTTGCGGCTCTGCAGACGGTTCTACACTTTGTTGCTGAAGAGGCTCGGGGCCGAATAGAACACATTAAGTACCTTGTTCGGCTCCGAAAAGGGAAACATGTAGTTCACGTAGCGGATAAATGTACCGGAATCCATCCACGATTTCTCTTTAATCAAGACTGGCACCTCTTGCTCTGTGCTTATCCAGGCCTCCTTCCCTTTGTCCAAAACGCATGGTTTAATCGTGGAGCCGCTGCCGCAAACGGCAAACACAGCAGTGAAGCTGAAGCTTCTCGACCCGGACGTCTTGATCGACACGTCCGTCGCTCCCCTCTCCTCGACGGTGCCGTACATGTCGTGGTCAGCGAAGATGGCGGTCTCGTCGGAGTTGATGATGCATCGCATGTCAATGTTGTACTTGCGAATGAGCGCACGGATGTGCTTGATGAAGGTAGCACCACGCGTAGCAATCACTTTAGGGCTCTGTTTCGGGTTGTTTGTGGTCTTGCGCAGGACAAGGTTGTAGCGATGGAGAAAACACTCCAACCAGCCAGTTGAGAGTTTGAGTTGGATCTCTTCGTCCATCGTACGCTGAATTTTCGCATCCATAGTGACCAGCTTGGTGCGCGTAACGTGACGATGCGCACGGCATGCTTCATGGACTTCTTACATCAGAAGAGTCTAGTCCCTCGCAGGCAACAGAAGGGGGGGGGGGGGGGGGGGGGGGGGGGGGGGGGGGGGGGGGGGGGG